>JAFNEN010006863.1:0-10590 GCA_019343175.1 Oedothorax gibbosus | reverse complement strand
TTTTTCCCAGAGGGGGATGAAAATTGAAGGGATTTTGAAGTATCGGGGTTGAGAAATGAATTTATACCATGCATTCGAGGTGGAGATGTTTTTTGGATTTTCATTTTACGAAAATTTCCCGAGTGTACCAAAATTCGATAACAGTAAAAAATCAAACACACATAGCTTGACCTTAAAAACATCGTCAAAGCCGGGTCATTAAACAACTGATCTTTAAATTTAAAACGTCTATGTCTCTATTCGTAAAGGTCGACTTGTTAACCTTTTGTTAACCAATGAATTTTTCCGTATGGGCTTCTGAAGCCTATATATCACGATCCGAAATATTTCTGTAAATGTTTTCGTCCGTGTGAGACCCGTTTTTGCATGATCTTTTTTAGGACGAGCTGTGTCGTAATTTTTAATTTTTACGGATTTCGATATTCAGGTACACTCGTGAATGCGTAAGGAAAATCCAAAATTTCATATCCACCTCGGAGAACAGGGATAGGGGATTCCTTTTTCTAACCCCCGATATTGCAAAATCACTTCAATTTTCAAAATCTGCTGATGCAGCCCCAAACCGTAAATTAGGACAAATTCATTGTTTTATACACCTTTATTCGAGATTTTCTTTATTCGCTTATAACCCTTAAAATTAAAAAAACCTATTTACCATCCCAAACCCCTTTAGGACAGATTTACTGATTCCGAATCGAAGAAAGGGGGTGGCGCAAAAATAAAATTGTCCCGGCTTTTGAAGTAGGATAAGACAGGAAAAGCTCCAAGTCAAATCCAAAGCAAAAACAGGTTTGCCATGGGAAGAGAATTGGGGCTTCTATTTAAGCCCAAACATACGCTTGGGAATTTTTTGCCCGGGAACTATGCCATCTTCATTTTTTTGGCAAGATCTATCAACGCACACTTTGCGCTCCACATTGATTTTCTAGGCAATAGGCCATATGCGATCTATTCTAGTAGCAACCAAACCAACCCAAAAAAAAAAGGTTGCCAATGAAAGCCATTTTAAAAGCTTGAATAATTTCTGAATTTGATTGGGGAGGACTTCAATAATTTTTTCGCCAATCTTTCCCCGCATTCGTACTCCCATGTTTTGGGGACCACTCTTTTGCACCACCCTGTGCTTAATATAGAAGTGTTAGGATTCTTTACCAAATTTTTTAACCCTAAAACGGATTTGAATACTCGACCAATAAAAAAATCAAGCCATCTAAATAATATTTATTCGAATAAGGTTTTTTTAATGAGCCAAAGGGTTTCCTTAGCTTTCTTTTAAAAAAAATGAATCAATAAAAAAACTATATTTGATTTTTTTATCTAATAATTTTTTTACAATTCTTTGCTTTTTTCACCAAAATTGAATCACTGATTTCGTACAAAAAAAAGTTTAGGTTGGGTGCCGGATTGATTTTCGAAATTTGGAAACCCCTCCTATTGAATAATAAGGGCTCTAAAAAATAAATTCTTCAAACTAAGCTATGCTAAGGGGCCTCATGATGTTTTATGTTACCAAGAAACAAAAGGGAAAGGATTTGAAAAATTTTCAAAACACAAAAAAAATAAAACTTGATATATATATGCATTTCTACTTTTTTTTTTATGATGCCCAAAATCGCCCCAACCGGACCCTTCACTATAGCATAGCTATATTACGATAATGTAAAGAATTGCATCGAGCTTTTTCACCATGCTTTTAAATAAAAAGTGAAACAAAATTGTAATTGTAGTCCGGGACGTTGTGATAAAATCCAAAGTTCTCGATTGGTGACAGTTCTATAGTGTGAGGTATTTTATTGATGACTTCTTTCATTACTCCATCTTTTTTGCCGCTTATTATACTGAAAGAAAATTTTCAACAATTCAATCGTTATAAATCGAATTAAAGATGACAAATTAGAAATTATTAAAATATTGGTAGGAAAACTTAATTCACGCTAAAAATATTGTACTTGTTTCTCATAAAATGGGTCATTGTACCTTTAAAAAGCGGTGTTGAAATCATCACCCTATTTTTTTTTTTCGATTAAAACCCAATTTAAAAAAAATGAAATTCGTTAGATAAACATATTTTTTTAAAATTTTTTAAAAAAACTATGTTTGTGCATATAATTTTAAAACAAAAAAAAAATTTCAAAATTTACTAAGGGGAAATAAATTTTTAGGGGTTTTTGAGTTTTTGAGCGAAAATATGAATTTTTTCTGCTCTTTTAAAATAATAATCCTTTCAAATTTTTTAATAAAAATTACTTTTTACCGTTACCAATGAAAAAAAAATTTCCCAAAGACCTCCAAATCCTCTTGCCCTACGTCTTTTTTTAGATTAATAATAGGGGGAGGGACGGGTAATAGCGCTCAGAGGGCAATCGGCCTCAGTTCAGTTTGGACAAACTGGGCAAACCCTAAGTTAATTTGACAGTACTGACACCTAGCAAAAGCACGTTCAATTCTCATGTGAAAAGGCCCCGGCTGGCAAAAAGCAAAAGACATGTATTTGTCCGTGAATAATTTTTCATTTTTTTCATTAAAAAACTTTTGAAGCTAATTTTAGGAAAATCAAAAATAATTATTGTTAAAAAATAGATCATTTTATATTACGAAGCATAAAAACTTGTTATTTAATGTAACAAAGTTATTTAATTGGGTACATTGTGTGCGGGGAAAAGACCGCCGAAATCAAATAGGGCGCGATCGGGTAATACGCTTCGATGGGCGGTATTACCCCCCCACTTTTGGAAAGTCGATTACAAGTAATAAAAAATTTTTTTACAAATTTTTTTAAGCAAACAAAAATTGCCCCTTTCAGGAACACCCATGAAAAATTATGCTGAAAAGAAAAGGGGACACGCCTCTCAAGGAAATCCAAACGCCTCTTTTTAAAAAATCTAGAAAGCTGAAAATACGTACAATAGGGCAAAAACCAAGGAAAAAAAAAGGGGGTTAAAAAGGCCTTTTTGGGTGAAACCCAGGAGCCGAAAATTCCCCAAGAAAAGTAAAAAATCTCAAAAAAAAATTTTGGCCATAAAACCACGATCCCATTATTATGAGTTAAAAGGGACTTTACCTGGCAAGGCTTTATATAAGTTTCAAGGATATGAATATTTGGGGGGAGTTCGGAAAAGGCAAAGAACTAGGTTTTGGGTTAAATCCTGTTCAAGGGAGCACTAAATTGGGGAGAGAAAAGCAAAAAAATTTTGTGAGTTGCAAATTGGGAAAAAACTTTAACATTTTTAAAAATGTTTATAAAAGCTTTTAAAAATGAGCGGCAGACCCTCGCAGGACGGATTTCCCAACATGCGGGGAATGGCGCTAAAAATAATATTTTTTTGTTTTTAATTTTTTAGCACAACGTTATTTTTTATTTTAACGAGTGAATTTTGTTTATATTTTTCATTATAAAAGGTATTAAAAAAACTTAATTTTAAGTGTCGTATTATCGGGTTTTCAGCAAATTTTGCTTAAGAGGGACTGTCAGTCTTAGACTAAGCTTTTTTTTTTCAAATTTTTTTGGTAAGTATTTTTTTAAGTATGATTTTTTGACCAGTATGCAAAAAGAAGAAAAATAGTTTAAAAAAAAATTTGGAAAAAAAAATGTCTACCATTTTTTTTAAATTTTTAATTTTTAAAAAAAAACATCTTTTTAAAAATCGTGGGACTCTTGGGCAAATTGGTTAAGTGATAAAAATCTTTTTTTAATAAATCAAACAATTCACTTATGTTTTTTATTTTTGTATTTTAAAGCCAGAATTTAAATGATGTTTTTGCTTTTTCAAGTACTTTTTATAAAAAAAAAACGTTTTTTACAAACGAGAAACTATGTTTTTTTAATAGAATTTCAGACGAAATAAAGGTCCCCAAAATCGGGGAAAGGGAAAAACAGCAGCCAACTTGTAATTTCGTTTGAAGTGTAACCCTAAAACCACAAAAAGGAAAAGTGGGCGGAGCTCATGAAAAATCCTGCCCAAAGGGAATTGGGTGTTTTTAAAAATTTGGATTTTTTTTAGTTTTATCAGGTTTGTACTATAACACACCGTTTTTTGATGTGCAACCTGGAAATTGAATTTTCTTTAACTTTGGGAAACCCCAAATTGTTTTGCCCATTTTTTTTATAGATTTTTGTAATTTTTGCCCTTATAAAAAACTCTAAAGTATTCTTCTTGTTCTTGCCCCAGAAAAATTTTTTAAAACCGATACTTTTATTTCGTTTAAAAATCAAATTTTTTTTTAAATTTTAATAGGTGGGGGGTCGACCTTTTCCCACTTGCCCGGGCGGCTCTAAATTGCGAGGTCCACCAAAAATTTGGGCCTTTGAAGAAAAAAATTTTTTTTAAACCCCTACTTATAGCTTTTTTTTTAAAATTCTAAAGAATTTTAAAAAAAAGGTCAGTGGGGTTTTGAAAATCTTTGGGGGTTTTTCCGTTTGTCTTTTTGGTCAAACCCCCAAAAACTTACATTCTAGCCTCCCCCTTGGGGCCCCGGGTGTCCTAGTGAGTTTGATCGGGGTCCATTACGCTAACAGTCTGCGTATTTAAAACCGGGGTCCCGGGTTCGTTCCCCCCTTCGCCCTGGGTGTACTTTCTTTCTCTGTGCCCGGAAAAAATTTTTTAGTGTCTGTCTTACTTAAACGAAGGTTTTTTAAGCGGGTCCCTGATCAAGCCAAAAACCCGGAAAAAATACATGCACCAAAACCTACATTTTTACCCATCAGATTTCTTTTTTTTTTTAAAAATTGAGGACTTTCAGATTTATCTTGTACTTTTTGTCCATCTCCCCTGTCCGTAATCCCTTTCTTTTTCCGGGTTCAAAACCGTAAAGTTTTAAAAATTCTTTTTTTTAAAAAACCCTATAACATAAAAAGGACCAAACCCCTTTTTTATTTTTTTGTCCCCCTTTCTTTTGTATCTGCCCGTACCCTTTTCAAAATTTCTTCAAACCGTCATTTTTCCCCAAGGTTTTTTTTAAAAATTTTTTATTCTATATCTTGGTGGAATGCTTCTGATTAATCGGGAGGAGGACTTTTTTTGTTTTAGGTAGCTACCCCAATTACAGGACCTTAGGGGTAAAAAGCCCTTAAGAACTCTGTTTTTTTTGGATTTTAAGGGCATTAAGAATTCCTTAATTTTATTAAAGGCCCTTTAAAAAAAATTTTTTAGTTTTACCCCATCAGGAACCTACTTAAAAAATTTTTCTAGTGCAGAAAAATTTTTAAAAACGAAAAAGCATAATTAATCATTTATGCACAAGAAAATTAAAAAAAATAAAAAATTTTTTGGTATTTAAAAGGGGGGAATTAGAACTAAATAGTGTTTTTGCTTGTTTTTTCTTGTGTTAAACCCTTGGGTGGGGAAAAGTGGTTATAAGGGGCAGTTTTTTTTTAGAATTTTTACTATTATAAAAATTTAAAATACAAAAAACTTTTTTCAGAATTTGGTCTTCAAAATTTAAAAAAATGACACCCCCATTTTCAATGGAGAAAAGTTTTTGGGGCATAAAAAAAGGGACGTCCAAAAAAAACGGGGAAAAGGGTCTAAACTGGGCAAAAGAAGAAGGCGTCCCTAGAAATCAAAAAAAATGGGAACGTAATAATGTTTGTATTTTTTTTTTTTTTTGTTTGCTATTAGCGAAACAGCTGCGCCCAAAAAAAAAGTTCACAAAAAACCCGATTTATCAGCCTTATTCAGTTGAAAACAACATTCTGAGTCAAATGATTAAAAAAATTGGGTTTGGAATTAAATTTTTTGCACAAAAAACTACGCATCTTTTTTGTGGGATCTAGTTTCCCCGTAAAAAGAAATGGGGGTTTAAAAAAAATTATAATCCCGGGAATTTTTTAAACTTTAAAAAGACTTCTTGTTCTTAAGTTTTTTTTTTAAACTTGTTATTGTTTTTTGGGATGGCTTTCCGGGTTTCAATTTATAGAGAAGGGGTTTTCTAAAAAAAAATAAATTTTTTATATTTTCAGGTTTTTCTAGAGGGTTTTAAACCCAAGTTTGAAGACGGTGAAATGACTTTTTGGGGCCATCAATTTTCCGAACTCAATGGTCGCTGTGGAAGAAAAAACGAAGGCCTGCCCCTTTTTCCAACTAACAAACGATTAGGATTCGAACCTTCAAGTGACGACAAATCTTCCTCCCACTAATTATTGAACAGGGTTAAAAGGGTAAAAGGGAAAACCCATTCCCTAAAATGGGTCATTTGCGATGTAGCTCCGTAATTTTTTCAGGCTAAAAAAACGGAAAGGGAAACATTTTTTTAACCCCGTCATTTAAATGTGGTTAAAAAAATAGGGATGCCCGTCGCCATACCCCTCGTGTAGCTCTAGTGGGGACGAAAATTTAAAAACCAAAAACCAAAACCTTTAAGGGGAAAACCCATTTAAAAAGGGGGAAAAAAAAAGGGGGATGGACTTCAGAATGTAGTTAAAAAGAGGTTTAATTTTTGTTTATTATTTTTTTTTGTAAAAAAATCCCGTTCCCAAATGTACCGCAAAAGTGAGGACGGATATAAAAAAAAAGGGCTGGGTCCCCCCAACTTCCCCGTTTTGGGAGCTCTTTTTTACCGGAAAGTGGGTATTCACTTAAAGAGAAAAAGTTTACCCAACATGAACATTTAAATATAGGGCCCAGAACCCCTTTTGCCCCTTGTAAAAAATTTTGGCTGGAAAAAGTAGAAAAAATCGTGCAAGGAAAAATCGTTTATGGGGGAAAATTTTGAGAAAAGAAAAAAAATTTTACCCGAAGAAAGGGGCGATATTGATTTTGTTTGGCTATTTTCAATTATCGTTATAGAAAGACGGTGGTTTTGTGTAAACTTCTAGGGGTCAGGGATATAATGCGTCAAATGGTGTGGCCCCTCTTTTATAGGAACCTTGACCCAAAAAGATTTTATTATAAATTCCCCGAAACAAATGTGTTTGGTAGCCGGGTGAACAAAGAGGGAGGGCCCTCTCTAACCCCACACATCCCAAAAAAAAACGGGTCTGGGCCATGGGAAAAAGGGCAATGGAAGCAGACAAAATTTAGTTAATGACATAAAAACACTTGGAGAGCAATACCCCATTCGTTGCCCCAGAATTGTTGGAGGGGGGCCCCAAAAACCTAATGAGAAATGTACAAGAACATGGGGCGTATGGGGGCAGAGTTTTAAAAGTTAATGTGCCAATCAGGGCAGCCCGGACGCTATTTTAGGGGCCCTTGAAAAGTTGCAAAAAAAACGTCAAAAAATTTCCCGGCCCCAAAAGGGGTTTTAAAATGTAGGAAGCTCGTTGCAGAACGAATTTTACAACTGGCGGGAGTGAGGCTTGTAATCAAAAAAACTATCAGTGTCTAATTTTAAAAAGAGCAAAAGCCATTTAAATGAACAAATCGACGAACTGTCCCCTAGCCCAAATTTACTAGTATGCTTTTTTTGCAATCCAAAAAAGAGATAGGAGAATTCTTGTCTCCCTTTTGTTTAAAAACTCTGATTTCCCAAATTTTACAAAAAAATCCCGGGATAAAAAAACAGGAAAACAATTATGCAAAAAAAAATGGTGGCCCAAAAGGGAAACGATTTTTCTAAAGGGGGATCAAAATTTAAAGAAATCCAATGTTTCCCGCTTTTGTTTTCAAGAAACCTCTCTTTAAATGGCAGTAATTAGTGAATAAAGGGATTGGGCGGAAAAAAGCCCTAAATCACCCCATGGGAAAATTTCTGCACAAGCGGAATTTTTGAAGCACTTAGGAAACTTAAAAAAAAAATCCCCTTTCCTGACCCCCAATAAAAGAAAAAGAAGGAAAACTAACTGATCATATCGTTCCCGGGGGGCGATTTAGCCATGGGGATGATCCGAATGTTCTTGATTTGGATGCCTGCAGTTTATTCGGGTGAAAACAATTTCACACCTTTTATCTTTACAAGTGGGAAAAAAAAGGGGTGAATACGAACCTTTAACTCGAACCCAAGCCCCCTCAGAGAAAGGGGGACGAAAAAAGATGCAAAAGAATTTCCTTCAACAATGTTTTTGGGCGTCGTTCAACGAAGAGGGAACTACCCCTAGCTCCAAATTTTGGGAAAAAAAATATTTAAAAACAAAGGGTAATATATTTTCTAAGTCTATGGAGTACGGGAGAGCGAATGAAAAATTTTACTGAAAAAAATTTAAAAAAATAACCCTAAAAGGGAACGCTGCGGGGGTGTTCATCTGCCCAGATAAACCTTTCCTTTTTTCCAAACACCAGACGGGTTTTTGTTGGTAACAAAATGGGAATTGGGGCGGAAATAAATGCCCATTTCCCGCAAGAGATTCCAACGGGTTTTTTTGAAAACATGTAAAAAACACGCCATTTGGGGATTAGAGCAAGTTAAAAGGCTCTTTTCTGTGCCCAAGATTAAAACCAATATTTTTTATCAAATTCCCAAAGGGCAGTAGCATTGAACCCAAAAGAAAAATTTGGTGCGATTTGTTTTTTTTTGGTGTCGAAATGACAACTTAACTTTTCGAATTTAAAGAAAAGAAGAAAATTTTTTAGGAAAAACACACCAAAAATTTGGAAAATTTTTATTTGGACCCCACCCGCGTAAACCCCGAATTGGGCGATCCACTTTGGGATCCGAAATCGGCCATTATCGTGGAAGCCCCAATTTCATTTTGGGATGCATTTGCAGAAAAAGAAAGAAAAAATTCAGAAAAAAAAAAAAAAAAGAACCCATTTACAATGACGGTTCTTTGCAAGGTTTGGGGGAAAAGCAGCTAGTAGTTTTTTCTTTTCAATACAATAAATTGTGTGTTTGGACGGTTTAAGGAGGGTTTTTGAGTTTTTTTTTTAATATAATTCAACAAAGTTTGTAATGGAGTTAAAAAAAATTTTAAAATTTTTTTAATATTTCCCCCTAAAAAAACTTCCCTTTTTCCCTTTAGTTATATCGTTCGCCACTTTTTGGGACGAAAAAAATATAATAAAACCCAGAAAATTTTAATTTTTTCTGTGTTTGGGAGGCAGGACGGGTGAAAAGCTGTATTGGGGGCCCGGGTTTCCCAACCCCTCGGGCCCCAAAAAAATCTTGGGAGGGTTGGACCCACATATGATATATTTGGGCCCATGTCAAATTTTTGCCCTATACATATTTGGTCCCCCTTTCCCTCGGTTTTTCCCCCCCTTCCATCGTTTGCCGAACTTTTCAGGGTGTCTAAATTTTTTTCCCCCCCTTTTACAGAGTTTTAAACACGTTCACCTCGTAGTTTTTTAGCCGCGGTTTTAAGGGCCCAGGTCAGAACCAAAAGCCGGCAAAATAACGCAACCTTGAAACGATAACCTACGCTACACATAAAAAACCCCCCGTTTTTTTTGTATCTTTTCTGACTTATTATTGCCTTTAAAAAAACCCAACGGACAATTTTTTTGCATCGGGGGTTTTCCCCTTTTGGGATTGGTATGGCCATTAGGTTTTTAAAAAAAACCCTAAAGTTACCACGGGCCCACAATTAAAATTATGGGAAATAGATTTAAAAACGATATGTTCATATGCCGAAGAAAACTCGCATTCCCAAATTTCAGGGATGGGTTTGAGCAGTTTAAAAATGGGACCACAATTTTCGGTAATTAAAAAATAGAAAAAAATATTTAAAACCAGTAAAACCCGAAAAGAATTGCTGATCTTAAAAATTGAAAATCTTTAAGGAAATTTTTGTCACCGTCCCCATCTGGGGAAATTTTTCCGCCCCAAAGGGGTTTGTCCCCAATTTACAAAAAAAATATATTTTTTTTAAAAAAAATAAAAAAAATTAAATAAAAGAGAAAAAATCAAACAATCCCCCAATAAATTTTCCCGGGAAAAACCCTCCCCGGCTCGCAAAAAAGTACTAGAAAAACCCCTATCCGTTTTGTCTACCCCCTTTTTTACAATGAAACCCCTTTATCTTTTGATTAAAAAAATTTTGCCGTGAAACCCCTCCAGAAAGAAAAAACGATTTTTTTTTTTAAAAACGCCAAATGTATCATTTGGCGGGGAAAATTTTAGTCCAAACTGGGGGGTCAGAATCAAAAGTCCCTCCGGGGAAAGGGGTGATTCTTAAGTGTGCGCAATTGCCCTTTTTTTCCCCCTAAGTTAATTCGGTTTCGCTATTTTTAGAAAACTTTAAAAATTTTTAGTTTATAAAAATTAGTTTTCCAAAAAAAATTGTTTAAAAAGAGGCTATAAAAATTTAATTCTACAAAGTTCCAAAATTTTTTTAAAATTTTGGGGCAAAGGTTAAAAAATGGGGACTAAAAAAAAAATATATCCCTCAAATGTGCTTTGGGGTCTCAGTAAAATAGTCTAAATGAAAAAAAATATAATCAAAATTTTTAAAATTTAACCCGTGTTCGATGGGCAATCGTTTAAAAGCCAAACGGAGAGTGGAAAGATTTAGAAAATTGAAACCCCAAACTCTTCCAACCTTTTTTTGTTGTAATTATGAGCTTTTTTATTTTTTAATAACTTTGTAGAATTATGTAAATTTTTAATTTTTATCCAACTTATATGCAAATATTTTTTTGGGTCCCATGGGCCCCACGAGTAGAAAAAGCGAGTTATTTTATCTCAATTGGGGTTTTTACTTGGGTTGAAGAAAAA
>JAFNEN010006862.1:0-10697 GCA_019343175.1 Oedothorax gibbosus | reverse complement strand
TTTGGTCGGGCGGGGGGAAAAATTAAATATTCTTAATGAAAAGGAAATTTACATGTTTAATTTTTTAGATTTTTTATAAAGTACTCCGGGAAACAGAAAAACGATTTGAAATTTTTTTTTATTTTTGGTATTTTTTTTACTGTGATAAAGATAACAAAAGAAAACGTTTTTTATTTTTAATAAAATTTTTTTTTTTCTAGCTGCAAAAAAGTGGGCAAACGATTTTTGTTTTAGTGTTTATTTCTAATTTTTTAGCTGTAGGTAATTTTTTCCCTTTTAAATTTTATATTTAAAAATTTTTTTAAAATAAAATGTGTAAAAAAAAAACCCTAAAAAACAATCCGTGAAAACTTGTTTTTTTAAAGGAGCAATAAACCTCAAAGGTTTTCCCAATGCATTGAATGGGAAACAAAAAAACGTTCAAAAACGTAAAAAAGGAAAGGGGCGATTCGAAAAATTCTTTGCCATGTTGTTCCAGAGATGGGGATAAATTTTTGTCCCAAAATTTTCGGAGGATCTTTTGGCGGGGGTTTCTTTAGATCCGCGTCTTATACAAAAAAAACAGAAAAAGGAAATTTCCCTTTTTTTTTGTTTTATGGGAAAAGGGCCCAAATTAAAAATTCCCCTAAAAGGAATGAGAATGAAAAAATTCCCTTTCAAAAAATTAAAATCGTTCGAGAATCTTTTTTTAAAAAATATTGAAATTAAAATTTTATTATGCCACAAAATCGTTTTTCGACTACGCACTCCCGCCTTTTTTAGGGACGCTCAAAAAGATGGGACAGTGGTGGGAAAAAGGCTAAAAAAAGGGTTTCAAAATTATTTTTTTTTTTGGGTTGGTTGAAAAAATATGTAAATAAAAATTCGGTTTTGAGGTTTTGCCCCATCTGAGTCGATATGGGGACACAATCAAGTTTTTTAAAACTAGGTATTTTTTTACAGCCCAATGCAAAAAAAATATGTGAAGATGAAGGGGAAAATTCCCGTATAAAGAAAAAAACGTTTTTAATAAAAGGTTTTGGGCAAGTGCATATGCGAAACCCCTTTGGGTCTTTGGTATTACGTAATCAGTCACAAAAACCCAAAACACTAATAATCTTTTTCTTTAATCTTCTAAATTTTTTAAAAAATTTTGAACGTCAAGCTTAAAAATATGTCCCCACTATTTTCAATTTTTCTCCCTCTCAATTTAGTTAAAAAATTAATTAAAACCCAAATTTTTTTTAAAGGGTTAAAAATTTTTTTTACAAATTTTTGAACCCCAGGAATTTTTAAAAATATTAAACATTGAAGTTTGGGGAAATTTAATTTAAAAATTTTAAAATTGGGAAGTTTGGGGAATAATTTTTTAATTTTAAAACTTTTAAAGGTTTTTTTTTTTTTTTTTTGGGGGAAAAATAAATTTAATATAAAAATATCGTAAAAAAATAGGAATACAAAAAAACATAACTTCCCAAATTTAAACCCGTCAACTTTTTTTAAAGGGACCATATAATTAACAGCATTTTTTATTGAAGATTTTAAAGGGCCAAATAGGGTATTAATATTTTTCTAAAGACTTTTTAAGGAAATTTTTTTAAATTTTTAAATTTACGGTAGGAAATAAATAATTTATTAATATTAGTTTTGGGTTTTAAAAAAGTACTATATAATGATCTTGATTTAAAAAAGTATATTAAACAAATTGAAATATAAAAATAAACGTATTTTTGGAAAAATAAATTAAAAAATCACTTTTTATAGAAAAGATTTAAAAGGTTTTAAACTTAAAATTGTTTTTAAAAACACTAAAAAATTTTGCTTTGAAAACATATAAATTTAAATTTGTTTTAAAAACCTTTAAGATTACAATATTAAATAATAGTTTTTTTAGTCTTTGTTTTTTTTGCTCTAATTTTTTTTGGTTTTAGGCTTTGCCCCAAATTGGAAGGGGCCCATGAAATAGTAAGAAAGTAAACACCTCTTTCATTTGTACTTTTTTTTGAGGGTTCTCGTTTTGAAACCCCCGAAAACTTTGTTTTTTTGGGCCCCTTGGGTTCTTTTGGGCAAATTCCTAAAGGTAACATATATGAAAGAAATCCTTTCCCCCCAAAGAAAAAATACCTTTTGAACAGAGTTTGGCATGTAAATCAAACCCCCCCTTCCCAAGAGGGCCCCCGGGATTTTTGAAAACATTTTTTATTGTAAACAAGTCAAACCTTTTTTCTCCTACAAAAATAATCCAAAATATTTAAAATTAATATTTTTAAAACAAACACTTTGTAATAAAGTGGTCGAAAACCCCTGCGGGTTTTTTTACTTGTTTCCCCAGATTAAAAAGCTGCCCGGGAGAAAAGCGCCGGGAGCGGTTTTGCTTTTGACGATTTTTTAAAAAGCCCAGATTTTTGACACTTTGGGTTTTAATTATGGTTTCCTTTCGTTTGCAGCTGAAATTTTTGATTTTTTTTTATATAAAATTTTGGAAAACTAGTTTTAAATTTTTAAAGAGCTTTGGGGGCACGTGGAGCTGGGAAAAATTGCACTCTTTTTAAAAATTTAAAAAATAGTATTTTTGAAACTAAAATCAAAAAATAATTTAAAAAATTAATTTTTTATTTTTAATTTTATTAAAAAAAAAAAACCTTTTATTAAAAAACAAAAAAATGCAAAAAAAATTTTTTAAATTTAAAAATTTTTAAACGGTATTTTTAACAATTGTTTTCTTTTTCAAAAAGGGCTATTTTTTTATTTTTTGACTTTTTGTAAACTATAAAAAACAAAAAAATTATTTTTAATGATTTTTTTTTTGGTAATCTTACTATTAAATTTTTATTAATTTTAAAAATTTTTAATTTTTTATTTTTCGAAAAACTTCGAAAATTTTTATTTTTGGGCCCCTCCCAGACCACGTGTGGCCCCCGCGGTTTCAGGACAGCTTCACCCTGTCGGGCTCCCCCCTTTCATAAAGGGTTTAAAAACCCAAACCTTTCCAAATAACTTTCCCCCATGTTTAAAATAGCAAACTTTTGGCTTGGAAATGCAAATTTTTTTTTTTTTAAAGAGTCAGTATCGCAAATGTTTTTTTTTAAAATGAAAAGAAGGAAAATTTCATTTTTTGGTACAGCTGGGGAAAAAAAAACGTTTCACCCTTCGTTTTTGGTGCTATTGGTCTTGTGAAATATGTATTTTTTAAATAGCAAAAGGAATTGAGAAGGAACAGAATTGTAAGGGATCTATACATATTAAAATGAGTACAACTTTGAAAATTCCCAAGGGCAACCCAATTTTTTTTATATAAAAATTTTTATCATTTTCAAAATACACCAGATCCAAAAGAATATAATGAATTTTTTGCCTATTTTTTGAGAAAAAGCATTCAAATTTGAACGCCCATAATTTTAAAAAAAATTTTCTTTTATTCTTTTTATTAGGGACGAAATGAATAACAGTTTTTTTTTCATTAATATCTTAATCTTCCAAAAAAAAATTACACAAGTTTTTTTTTTTTAATATTTTTTTGTTTAAATTTTAAAATAAGAAAAAAAAAACAGAAAGCAACCCCCTTTTTTTTTAAAAACTAAATCGAAAGTAGATTAAGTAAAACCAAGTAGAACGAATTTTGGGGACCGTGGTAAAAATTATTGGCCCAAATTGATCTTACTTGCATTATCGTTTGGGGTTGAAAGCGTTTTTGGTAAATGATTTTTTAAATTTATTGATGTCTGTCAAATGTAAAAAATCTTTTCTTTTTTCAGTGCATACATGTATTTTGTTTGCAAAATTTAACAAAATTATTGTTTTTGTTTTTAAAGTTTTTATTCCGAAACAATTTCAAAAAGTGTTTTTATATTAAAAAATTAAATACCCAAAAATTTTTTGGGAATTCGGTTTTAAGTATTTTTCATTTTTACTACATTGATATTTAAAATAGGGGGCACGCCCTGTTGAAGAAAAAAAACTGTAATTTTGTGTTAACTGTTTTTGATATGTCTCCCCGCAGATGGGTGTACTTTTTTACTTCTTACTCGGAAAATAAGAGTTCTTTTGCGGTTTTCAAATAAAACGTTGGGGTTAGCATCTCTAAGAATTATGTTTTTTACCTCTTTGCTAAATAAGAACAAATGAAAAACTTAAAGGGTATGGGCGTTTGCAGGCCAACTGCTACATGAAAAACAAGGATTTATTTTAGAAGATAGTTTGGGCCCGTTTCGAATTTACGGGAAAGCGTCGTCGCCATATGCTTGGTTGGGAAAGCGAAGAAGCCGCCTTTGAGAAGAGATGTCACGTCGGGCCGATATTCGGGGGGAAGAAAGCGCAAGAATTTCAGCAACGTTTTTACGATTTAGTTAAAAATTTATAGCAAAATGTTTTTTAGTCGGACTTTAGGCCATTGATTGGCGATAAGGTTTGGGCCAAATATGGAAAGCAAGTTTTCGCGAGTGCTGGATTATACGAGGCCAATCATGTTATCGACGGAAAACTGAGAAACCAGAGCCTTTTAGCTGCAGAAACCAAGAAGGAGAAAAGAACAAAGGGGAAAAAAAGCGATTTTTAGAAAAAAGCCAAAGCTATGCCAATTTCAATGATACAAGCACGCACAAGCACAGTTTATCGAAAATTATGGACAAGGAAACAGCTTTTCAAGTTTTGATGCATTAAAGCAACTTTAAAGAAAAGTAAAAGGATCAATTTTCAAAATATGAAGAATTTTTCGTTTATTTGGGTCAAGGAGAAGATGTTTCGACTCAATAAAAAAAAAAAAACAAAAAATTTTATGGAACGGTTGAAAAGGGCCCTTTTGGCCAAAAAGAGAGAAAATTCCCGGATTTTAATGCTGGTATGCAAAGGCAAATATTTTACGAGTATTTTTTGAGACCTTTAAATCCATTTGGATGCTGTTGTTAGGATGCAAAAAATCATTCGATAAATTTTAACAGTGAGCTGATTTGTTTGAGAAAAATTTTTTACCAAGATGAAGACAGTAAAAAGCGTTCGGGAAGCACTTTAAAAAAAAAAAAACCAAAAACAAACAAAATAAATTTAATTCTTTAAAAAAAAAAAAAAAAAAAAAGGGGAAAAAAGAAAAAACCTGTAAATTACTGTAAACGAAAGGGCCATGGGTGAAAGACTGCAGACAGGGTTACTGAGGGAAAACCTGAAAGACGAAATTAATGATCACAACAATGCAGTGTCTGCAAACATCGCATTATGTCTGTTGTGAGGAAACCTACGCGCGGACCAGTTCAGCGTTTTGGGTTGATAAAGGCGCAAAAAGACATGTTCGAACATTTTCATACTTTTTTCAATTTGTCAAATTTAATGATCCTTGTGGCTTTAAAACTGCCGGGAAATGAAACGTTTACTGCATTGGGAAAAAGGGAAGATTAAAGTAAAAATACTATGATGGAAAATGCAAAAATCTTTTTAAAAATGTATGGGGTTTTCCTAAAAAAAGTAGAAAACTGTTTTCCCCTCCTTGCTTTACAGACAAAAACCCCAAAAGTGTTTCGAGTCAACGTACAGAGTGCAGATGATCAATGGTCAAGAGTGCCCAAGGATTTAAAAAAGTAAATGGACGATTTAGGGAGAGTTAGAGCCAGTTTTACTAAAAGAAGTGCACACGCTATTGTGGACAGTTCACAGTTAAGCTTATCACGAAAGATGGGTCACCAAGACAAGGTATTGGAAAAAAATTTAGAAAAGGGAAATAGGCATCGTGTAAATATGGATAAAGAAATTTGTGAGCCATGCATTTACGGGCAAAACACCGATTACCCTTTGGGTTTCCCGAAAAAAGGCTTCGGCCAGGTGAACTCATTCTGTGAGGTTTTTGGGGCCATTTGATTATCTTTCCAAAAAAAGCGTTATTTTTTAGTATTTAAAAATAGTTTACAAAAAATTTGATATGGTTCCGTTTAAGGAAAAAAAAAAAAAATCAGAGGTGAAGAAATGTTTTAAAAACATGATTAAACATCCCAAACTGTGGAAAAACAATCAAAGAATTTTCGTGCAACGGGGAGAGTTTGAAACGAAAGGTTTGTATAATTTTGCGTTCTCAAGGGAAACACCCGAGATTACAGCACCTTACACTCCGAACAGAAAGGAAACACGAACGAGAATTTCGACCCTATCGAAATGGCTAGAACTTTTTAAAAACACAAAACCTGAGGCAGACTTCCCCTGCGGGAAACTGGGCAGAATTAGTAAGTTCCCCCAAACGTTCTCAAAAAAACAGGAAAGTACGGGAGAAGATGCAAGCCCCTATGAGCTTTGGCCCAAAAAAAAAACCCCGGTTTAAACAATCGTGTATAGGGTCTACAGTTTTGCTCACATTCGGTTCAAATAGGAGGAAAATGGATAGGAAACTATTAAGGGCTACCTAATGGATACATGAGATGACGTTACAGAACGGATAAAGGGAAATCATCGTGTCATTTATCCAGAGATGTGATCTTTCAAGAAAGACCCGGAATGTGACGACTCGCCAAGCCATCCTTGCGGACAGAGTAGAGGAAGAGTTGAACCAGGGAAATGCGAAGATGACCCAAAAAGAAAATTTCCAAACATGAAGAAGAGGAAAACCCGTGATGCTGAGACGGGCGGGAAGAGGGAAAATGCTGAACCCACAGTATCCAGGCAGTAAGAAAACCCGGGATTTTCAAAAACCCCCAACGTTTTTAAAATTACATAGGGGCAAATCGTTTTTAAATGAGATTGGACTCGGTGACGTTTGAGAAGCAGTTGAAAAGGGAAAGGGTAGCCTTAACTGGAAAAATGCTGAAAAGTGAAATGAGCCCTTTTAAAAGGAAAAAAATACAGGGAGTGCGTTTGCCGTTGGGGGCCCGAGCAATACCCGTAAGGGGTTTTTAGACTAAAACTATCCCGAGGCGCACGACAAGTAAAAAGAAGACTTTTTGTTTAAAGGTTTTAGTCAGCGTAGGGGATTGATACAGGAAACATTAGTTCCCCGTAGTAAATTAGGAACTATGTAAGTATTTAAATATCCAGCTGAAAAAAGAAGCATTTGACACAGTTTGACTATCAAGGCATTTCTTTATGGAAGTCTGGGTAAGCATATTCATAAGCAGCCCGGGGGTTTTGAGGATAATTCAGAAGAGTATGCAGACTTAAGCGCATTTGTATGGGCCCGAAACAATCGCCACGCTGCTGGAATAAGTGCTTGGACGTTTCTAAAAGATCTTGGTTTTGTTCAAGTGAAGCTGATCCATGCCCACATTCTGAGAGGAAAGGTAAAAAGCTGTTTAAAAGCATCTATGAGATGAGGGGCTATACTGCAAAAGATCAACATGGGACTTGAGATGTTATCAAGGGCCTAACAAAATTCAAGATCGTTGTTGGAGAAGTATCCTGTTTTTTGGGTCTTGAAATTTTCGTCACGGGACGACTCCCAAACGTTTGTCAAAAGGGATATCTAGGAAAATCCTTTAGCGCTTTGGTTTGTGAAGTAAGCCGTAGCAACCCAATGTAAAAAATTTAGGAACACATCAAAATTCTGAAGAACCACAAGTCCCAACATTCCCTATAGACGGCCGTTGGTGCCTTTTTACCTCATGGTGGGAACAAGACCCCAATAGCTATAGTGTGGGTTTTTTTCAAGGTCCCTCGAAAATCCATCTGCAGGGGAATTAGTGCGAGTGAAAAGTCTTCGCTATATACCCGGTACAGTTTTGGTTTTAGGAAATTACATCCCGTCAACAGATACAAGGGAACACTTCGTGCTACAGTGTTTTGGGATTTTGGTGGATGTATTGAAAAGGTCGATCAAAATCTGAGTATGTTGATATATGCTGGTGGGAAATATCTTGGCGAGCCAAAGCCCAACATTGTTGCCACTTCAACAAACGAGGCTGAAGTCTTTGCAGCCAGAGGCAGCCAAAGAAAAAATTTGGGACGAGACTTTTAAAGGCCCATCGGAACTTAAGGGAAGTCCCGATATCCAAGTGGATACACTCAAAAAACTAAATGCGTAAATTACACACGAAAGCAGGTATTTTTTTGCCACTAAAATTTGATTTTATGTGTGTAAAAAAGCGTTAATTTCATTTTACACACTTGACTGGTAAGTGAGAATTACAACTTGACTGTGTAATCGAAAAATTACACGTTTTACTGTGAAATCGAAATTACACGTTTACTGTGCAGGGAATTAACTTTTACCGTTTAAATTGAGAAAGAACACTTTTTTGGTAATTCAAAATACACATTTTATTAAGTAATTAGAAATGCAACATCAATACTTCCCAAAAACCATTTTACATTTAAATCATTTTTTTAGACAAAAAAAATTTTTGAGTTATAAATGAAACAAAAAATAAAAATAATGTGGAAATATTTTTTAAAATTTTTAATCATTTTGGGAAAAATTCCATCAAATTTTTAAATAAACAACGAAAACCAATAATAATGCTACACTACTCTTATATATCAAGTTATTCCATTCTATCCTTAAAAAAAATTTTCCAAAATTTAATGGAAAGACCCAAGAGTTGCGGGGATTTCCCGTTCGTTAATATTTTCCCGTGTTTTTACAGAATTTCCCGTTTTTTTTTCTCTTGTTAAAATTTTTTCCTTTTTGCATTTTCCCGTGTATCCACGTAGAATATAAATTTAAATTTAAAAATAATCCACTATTAACATAAAATAAAAATTGTCCAATTACATATTTTTTCAAATTTAGAAAAAAATATTTTAAAAGAAAAACAAACTGATAAATATTAAATTATAGGATTTAGCACTTAACTTTACATTTTAAAAATTAAATTAAAAGAAAAACAGAAAGTTACAAAAATTAATGGACTTTACACAAAAAATAAATTTATTTTAAATGAAAAACTTTTTTTTTTTAAAAACCAGAATTTAAGACAAAAAATATGCATAGTAAAAAAATATTTTTATTATAAGAAGTAGAAATTAAAAGTTTCCCTATGTTTTTTTTTTTTAAAAGTAATAACTAAATAATTTTTAATAATCTATATGTATGGGTTGAAGAAAAAAACCAAAGCAATTTATAGAAACTTTTTTATTTCAACGAAAAAAGTAATATTACCACACTTATCCTTGATAAATTTTTTAACAAAAAAATCCAAACCCTTTTCCCAAAAAAAAAAATGTTTTTTCAAAATTTTCCAGCACAGATATTTTAAAAAAAACCTTTTGAGTAATATGAAAATGATTAACATACGTTTAAAATAATCGAATGGGAATATCGAATGACCATAGGATACCTATAATAAGACAGCGACAATTTAATTTTCTGGAGGAAAGGCAAAACAATTTACGATGTTTTCCGAACAAATCCCCGGGTTTTTCCCGCTTTAAATTGCAAGCGTGGATATGTTTATTTTTTTTTTCAAATCTTCCGATAAAAAAAAGTGCAACACCGTGGGAAATTCATAAGAAAAAGTGGCGTTTTAAAATTATTTTTTTAGTTGACTTTGAAGTTATAACTAATTTTACAATTATTTATTTTTCGAAAGCCCTAGAAGCCTTTTCCGCAATATACCACAGCGAAAAAAACACGAACAAAAACTATTATTTTTAAAAAAAAAAAAGTTGAGTAACTTCATTTTTCAAAAATTTTTTCAAACGATTTTCAAAAAATTAAAGTTTTTTTAAAAAACTATATTTAATTATTTTAAATGTTCTAATCTATTTTCAGCAACAACTGTTTTTTTTTTCATACTGTTTGCATTTTTTATACTTTTTTTTCAAAAAAGTTTTTTAAAGTTTTCGAAAACAAAGCGTCTTTTACGCGCTAAAGCCAATTCAAGAAAAGTATGAAATTGGCAACTGAAACAGTTGCAATAGTAAAAAATAGCTATAATTTCTTCTATCTTTATAAAAATGCAGGGGCGTTTTTTAGGTCGGCAGTTATTTTTTTTAGGAATAGCCCTCATGGGGTCTAGTGCGACGCCAATTTAAACTAACAGTGGATTTTTAGGGTTTTTTTGTTGAAATATGTCAACTAAGCTAACGAGGGTATTGGGGGACGGGCGATTTAAGAAACACAGTCAAGTGACGAGCCGACACCTGAGAGGGGATCCAACGCAATTTTTTTACGGTCAAGGGGTCGAGCTTTGTACTTTTGGAGCATATTTAAAGTGACTTTCCCCTACAGGGGTATTTTTTGAAGAATAATTTTTTTGCTGCACACACACAACCGTTTATAGGCAGCAGTTATTTTTAAAAATACTCGGTCCCAACCTGGGATCGTTTTGCATACAAAGGGAAACGGCTTAGACTGGGCTTCCAGCCTTTGCGAATTGTAAAAAAAATTTGGTGAGTTAAACATGGGATTTTTTAACAATATATGTGTGTAAAAAAAAAAAACTACAGACTAGGGAAAAAGCTTTAGTTTTTTTAACATATAAAAAATTTTAAATTAAAAAAAAATCACCATATGGGTAAAAAGCTTGATTTTAGTTTACCTAAAATGTGTTTTTGACCATTTTCAATTTACACCCTCTCGTTTACCATAAAAAGCGTAATTTGGTCCTCATATGTGTAATCGAAAAAATACCCCCAATCGTGTGAAAAATTTTAAATTTAACATTTTTGTTTTTAGAGTGGGGGGCAGCAGTTAAGCTGTCACATATCCTGAAAACCCCGAAACTAAGCATATTAAATAAGGGATTTCTTTGTGCGTGAAAAGGTGTGGAAGGGAAATGAATGTTGGGATATATCAAATAAAAAAGATT
>JAFNEN010006860.1:0-10195 GCA_019343175.1 Oedothorax gibbosus | reverse complement strand
CGCCCCCCTCTTCAGTGTTAAAAAACAAATGCTCGGAAATAAACTCTATAAAAAATTATACAGTAATTGAAAAAATTTTTGAAAATACAAAATTCGTATATATAATATAAAACTTTTTCTTACCTTTTTTCAATGAAAACGTACGTGTTTCATTTGGGAGACATTACAAATTTATAAAAACCGTAAGTATGTATAATTAGAAAATTTTTAAAAACGAACTATAAAAAAAATTGGAAAGCAGTGGCTAAACATTGTTTGCTCTTTGAAACACTGCTTAAAAAATTTTTAAAAAGTTAATAAAAAAAATAGTACCCCGAAAACCCGCTTTATTTGAGAACTTGAATCTTTGGGGGACACAGTTGGGTGCTTGTAGCACGAAACCTCTTGGGAAAACAGGAGAAAAAGAAAAGATCTAATCTACAACAAAGGGTAACGTCCAATTACCCCCCCCCGTTTGCACCCTACGTGTGGTAACTAGTTTTTTTCCCAAAAAAAAATTCTACCATGATGTAAAAATCTACATATCTGTCTAGACGTCCGTACTCCCTATTGTTTTGTCCTTTCCCTGTAAGGGGGGGGCTGTAAAGCTTTCCCCCCCAATCGTCAGCTTTCAAAGAGATAGCAAAATTTCTCTCACGACATCTTTCTTTACCCTAGTCAAAAAAGGGGCAAAAAAGGGGGGTTAGGACAAAAATGGGGAACTTGCATTTGGGGGAAAATGCAAATCCATTTGTAAATGAAACTTCATGCGATTCTAAGAACATCGAAAAAATTTTACCTCAATCCGACCATTTTTTTTTTTAATTAATTTCCAAAATTTTGCGCTTAGCCCCGCCCCTTGAAAAGCTGCCTCTGGCCTCCCCCCCCCGCGTGACGTCAGTAGACCCAACTGGGAAAACCAAGCGGGGGCCGTGTGTTTTGCGAATGTCACTTTCCTATGCTTTTCTTTTGCGTCGAAACCCTTAAAGTTTTTGTAAATTCTGGAAAATATTAGTGCATTGAATGTTGCAAAGTAACTTGTTTTAATAGTACACGAAAAAAATTTTTAAACCCGAAAATATTTTCAGCTCCCACAGAAAAGTTTATAAATTAAAAAAAAGGGGAAACTTTTAAAAAAGCCATATGTCCTTTTGTCACCCAGGGCGCGATAGAAAAAAAAATTTTTGGGGGTTTGGGGGAGTTTTTCGTAAAATTTTTTTTATATTTTTAATTTAAAATTTTTTTAATTTAAATTATTTTAAATTTAAAAATGTTTTTTTTTGAAAAAATATTTTTTTGTAAAAAAAGGTTTTTTTAAATTTAGTATTTTTTTTTTTTTCTAATTTATTATTTCTAATTATGGACAAAATTTTTTTTGTTTTACATAAAAATGTTTGTATATTTAATAAAAAAATTAATGTTTATTTTTAAATAAAAATTGTGGATAAATAGGAAAAAAAACAATTAATTACAGAAGTTTTTATTGAGCATTTAACTTATTAGATAATTTAAAATTACTTAATTGTAGTGCAGAAACTAAACAAATTAAATCAATAAAAAAAATTTAAAAAAAAATTTCATCACAAAAATTCCCCTTTTTAAAATTTTTATTTAAATTTGAAAAACCAAAAAAATTAAATGGACTTTAAAAAGAAAATGGAAAATTCCAGGTGTAACTGGCACTGTTAAGGCCCAGGGAGGCTAGAAAGTTTATTACTATAGAAATAAAAAAAGTTTTAGAGAGAGTGGGGGTTAAAATAAATTTCTGGCCTTTTTTTAATTGTTTAAATTTTCAAAAGAAAGTTAAGAAAAAACAAAAAAAATTTTGGGGGAAAACAAAAAAAATTTTTTTTTTTTTAAATTCAAAAAAAGGGGACAGAAAGGGGACATTAAAACCCAAGAAAAAAATGAAGAGAAGTTGAAAATAAGAAAGTAGAAGTGTGCGCGGATTTTATTTCGGAGCTGCGAAAAATTCACCAAATTAATCGAATGTCTTTGTACGTACATTCTTAAATGTGATGGAGCCGCAATAAAAAATTTATGGAAAAATTATAATTATTGAATTTATAATAATAAAAATGCGCAATAAAATGTTTTATCCCATTTTTGGGGTCTTTTTTTAACCTGTCACAACGACCCCAGGCACTGTCAAACCGTCCCTTGGGGGGGGGCGGGTTGTGACATTTTCCCCCTTTTTTCTAATTTGTCCTAGAGTTAACTATTATACTTAGAAAAAAAAGTTTTTGTATTATACGTAGCCCAAAAATTACACTTTATGTTAAGCAAGTTTCATCCAGGCATACTAAAGAATTTATGGGTGATTAATAAAAAATGTCACAACCGACCAGTCCCCCCCTATTTTAGAACTTCATGCATTTATCATTGACAATTTTTGTGCATAAAAACCGGGTTAAATAGGGTACTTGATGCATCGTCAAAATACCCTTTCCCAAAATTTTTTAAAAATTTTAGTTGAAAGTCAAAAAAACAAAAGCGATAATTTTGGCGAAAATTTAAATCTTTTAAAACATTAAAAAAAAAATTTTAAAAAGGCATCACTGTCAAAAACAACTTTTTGGGTGAGTACTAGTAATATAAACAAAACCCGGGGTGAGTTTTTTTTGTTTTCTGATTAAACTTGATTTAATCTAATTTACTCTTAAATAGTTATTGAGATAATGTAAAAGGCCTTTTTTCGAAGGAATATTTTCCCAAATTTTTCCCAAAATCGATTCCAATGTGACTTTCAAAGTTTGTTTTTTAGTCATATGACAATCACGATACCACGTGACGCCAGGGAAACGTTTTCGGGATGATTTTTCGTCCTAATTTTTTAAAATTCATTTTTTCTGCCTTTTTATGGGGTATTTGAAAAAAAGAAAAAATACGGTATAATATTTTTGGCACAAGAATATTTTAAGCCCCAAAAAAAAAAATAGCCAAGTACCCTTTGTCCCAAAATTTTTGTGTATTAAAATGTTTATCTTTTTGCGTGAACACTAGTGCGCGATTATTCAAAAAATTCCTAACCCGTTACAACTTGCTGTGAGTGGAAGCATCCTAAAAAGTTTTTTTCACATAAAAAGTAAAAAAAGTAAAAATTTAAAAAAATTTCCCTTTCTGTTAAGGCAGCTCGTTTTGAAGAGTTAGTCCTTTTTGCACCAAGCATTCTAATATTTTAGAAATGTTTTTTCGTTTATATTTAAAGCGAACTGGGGGGGAAAAAGTTTTAGTGAAATGTGTACGCAGAACAAAATCCCGGCAAACTCAAATGCCCCTTTTCACTAAAAATCCTGCAGACAATAAAATGATTTGGCCCAATTTTTTTTGGAAATGTTTGTCGTTTATATTTTAATGCCAAAATGGGGGGGAAAAGTTTTTGTGAAAAAGTGTACGCAGAACAAAAACCGGACATAACCGCCCCACTCATAAACTCCCGACAGAAATAAAAATTCGGCCAATTTTTTTTGAAAGTTTGTGTTTTTATTTTAATGCCGAACTGGGGGGAAAATGTTTAGTGAAAGTGTACGCAGAACAAAATCCGGAATAACTCAAATGCCCGTTCACTAAAATCCTGACAGACAAAAAAATGATTTTGGGCCCAAATTTTTTTGAAATGTTTTTCGTTTATATTTTAAAGCCAACGGGTGAAAAGTTTTAGGAAATGTTACGCAGAACAAAATCCGGGCATAACTCAAATCCCCCATTCCAAAAATCTGACAGACAATAAAATGATTCGGCAAATTTTTTTTGAAATGTTTTCGTTATATTTTAAGCCCAACTGTGAATTTTTAGTGAAATATGTACACCGATTAAAATCCCGGAAAAAAGCACAAATGTCGACTCTTAAAACTAATGACAAATCATAAAATATTCGGCAAATTTCTGAAGATCAACATTCTTGCACTTTAAACCCCAGAACACTCCCAAAGGTTTTAAGCGCATTTTCCCCTATTTTACAAATAAATGATATTTTGATTCAAAAATAAAGAATGGGGTTTAGCCCAAAAAAAATCTCAATTCGCAAATAAATCACTACCTTGATTAGGATCTTCACGAAAAACGTGTTATAAGTGTAAGTTACGATTGTTATTTTTGTAAATTTTTATACATTTCCCTTTTTTCTTATTTTTTTGCATGTCACTTTATGGGGCAAACTGTAGATGCAAAAAATGTTTGTTACTGATCATCGTTTTAAAGGTGTTTTTAAAAAGCAGGCCTTAATTTCCCCCAAAACGGGAAATTTGTATTTACTAAAAATAAATCAGTAATTTAAACCGAAAAAAGGGGGTTTTTAAAATGTTTATTAAAAGTTACCTAAATTTAAAATTCATTTTACTAAAAAAACTTAAAATTAATTTTTTTAGTAATAATTGTTTTGTTATTTAAATTTTTTTAATTAATATATTCATCAAAATTTGGTTTTCTGTTACCAAATCAAATTTTAATTTGTTTTAATTAAGTTTCTTTTTAAACATACGGCAAATTTTACCTTCATATTAACTTCGAATAGAAAAGTCTTTCGAATAATTCCACTGTCACATAGCGTATTTGAACCAAAACAAAAAGATTCACCGTTTGCAGAGTTACCTATTTTGATTACTTGGTTGAAAAGAGTAAATTCAACAGGATTCTAGGTTAGAATAATAGACTAGATATAAATCAAACTGCTACCAAAAATTAAAGTGATCGATGAAGTTCGGGTTTAAGAGGGAAAGGGCACCATGGACTGCGGGTCTCCAAAGCAAAGTGCCTCAGTGTTAATGTAATGGATGTAAAAATTATTTCTAAGCCACATTTCTCCGCTGTATTGAATATTTTTGCAAACAATTTTTTATGTGATAAATGTAGCTGACTTACATGTCCCGACAATCTTCTTTTTGAAATGGGATAGAATATTTTTTTTTAATTTTTAATAAATAATTTTACACAAAATATTTGAAGCAATTTCAAAAGTGGGAAGATAGAGGCCTGTAAGTTATCTACATTTATCATTAAAAAAAACCGTTTGTAAAAATAGTCACTACAGCCGGAGAAATGTGGCTTAGAAAATATTTTTTTCCCATTGGATTAACACTGAGGCACTTTTGGTTGGGAGACCAGTGGTCCAGCGCCAGTTCCCTCTTAATTAAACATCTGACAAAACAAATTCATTAGCGTAGGTTTTTAACTATTAAATTTAAATGATAAGTTTTTTGCTATTTGAAGTAATAGATGGCCCCCCCAATTTTTGAAATTATTTTACGTCTAGCTGACGTTACGAAACGGGGAAATTCTCTGGTTTTGTACTGTGGTTCAAAAAAAATACGCCCGTCGCCAACAGCCCCTGTAGCTCTAGTGCGACGATAATTAAAAAACCTAACCTAAACCCTGCTGGTTATTTATTAGTATATACAGGGGGGCCCCAAAAAATACCCCCAACGTTAATGTTGTCCTTTGGGGAAGAATTTGGGGTTCTTAGAACGGGTATTTGACATAGTCGTGCTTAGGTTTTTTTTGGGTTGGGAAAAAATAAAGTCGTACAAAACAGCGTATTTATCCAAAGAGTAGCAATTCGTGGACTTCGTTTGAAGGTGTGGGGGTTTGTGTGTGTGTTCGATAGAAGGGGGAGAAAAATCTTGAAGTTAGTAAACCAAAAATTGTTTTTAAAACTTAGAACTCACAGAAAAAAAAATTCGAGGACTTTTACAACATAGTTTTTGCCTTAAAAATGTGGATCAAATTTACGAGAAAAACCCCAAATGTCATAAGTTTCTGTTCAGGGGAGAGGAAATTGTTGCTTTCCCCTGAAACAAATTGATGTTGAAAAGCTTGGGGAAAATATATACCTGCACTGGATACGTGAAGAACATTTCTTTTTTTTAAAAAACCGGTAGAACCCCAAAGACATTAAAGGCCTTATCAAAAAACTCGAAAAGTGTATGTGAGGAGTTGGAACTGTAATTGAATTAGATCCGATATTCAAGGGAAACTTAAAATTGATGGAGATCCTTCGTTTAAAAAAAGTGAAAAGGGACAGTAAAAGTGACTTTTATTTCGTTTTTGTATGAGGGGGAAAATCCATGCTCTTATAAAGGGTGGTTTTTTATCAACAGTTTTATCACTTGTCTAGTATTTGACCAAAATTTAAAATTTTCAAATATCTTATGACTTCATGTATACCCCAAGATAAAATTGAAATTTTATTTGCGTGATTCGTAAATGAAAAGACTCAACGATTATCTTCATCTTTGATTTTTTGACAATTGTAGAATGTCAAAGTTTTTAAATTTAGCACGCCACCAAAAGTTACAATGAAAAAACCGATATCTTTAATTTTTTATTAAAAAACAGGAATCAAACTGAAAAGTCAACTTTTGGCACTGTCTGGACGTAAGCAGTAAAGTGTCATTTTCGAAAACGATTTATAATGAATAAATATAAAAAAGTGAAACTTTTTTGTATTTGTTATAAAAAGTTTTTAAAGATAATGCGGGTTTAAAAAAAATTTCTATTTTTTTTAATTTGTTATTTCTAATTGTGTAAGATGTTTTAGTGAATTATCTTCTAAATTAAATTTAGGGGCTTTTGATCAATTTTTATTTTGGAAAAAGTGTAAATAAAATCCCTCGTATTGTTTTCGTGCTACAGAAAATAGAGACAGAATATGTACTTAAATAAATATAGAACGTCTAATTAGTTTTTAATTTATATTTTTTTTTGTGAACTTTCGTACAAAAGTTAGAAATATTTCTAAACTTCTGTCAAATTTAATAATTGTTTTTTTTAATATATTAAATAGAAAATACATAATTCAAAACATAAAATTTAATAAAATTACTTAAAAAATATTTTTTAATTGAATTTGTGCATAAATTTACAGATTTTGTCAAGAATTTAACAGTTTATCTACATTTTTAATTATATGAAAAAAAACCTATACCAATGGGGGTAGAAAAACTATTTTTATTAAATTCTACCTAAGTAATTTTTCGTTTTTTAAATGGTATCGACCACCCTTATAAATACTCCAGAGATTTTGTGTAGTTAACTTTAAAAACGGGGAAAAAATATGTGCTATTACAGATATTTAATAAAGAATAATAAACGTCAATTTGTTTTAATTTGACCTGAACAGTACAAAAAAAAAAAAGAGTATGTCGTAATGTAGTGTTTTTTTTTAGCTGTTGAATTACTAGTTTTTAAAATTTCAATGTACTAATAATACAAAATTTTTTATTAATTTTGATTTATTTAAAACCCATTGTTAATTGTTTTTTCAACATCGATATTTACTTTTGGTGACATAAAAAAAAACCCTTGCGAAATTTACAACATCGGTTTAAGACATTGTCAACATTAGTCGTACCAAATCAGGGGGTTTTTTTCGTACTTCTCAATCATACATTTTACTTCGCGAACTTTTTTTAATCATTGTTTGTTGAGTAGAAAAAAAATTATTTCAAAGGGGAATTTTTCTTTATATTTTTTTAATTAACAAAATTTTTTTTTGAGAAGTACTGTTGTCAATGTCGTAAACCGACGTCGTACAAAATTTTGGGGGGTAAAAAGGTGTTGATAAAAAAAATAAGCATTTTTCTTACTTTTTGATTTCAGATTTTCGAAAAGTACCCCTAAAGGCGCCGGCGTTTACTAAAAAAGTTACATTTTTGGGCAGTTAGTAGAGTTGAACCAAATTTTTTTGCTATTGGAAAGTCGAATAGTTTTTTTCGTGAAAGCTCAGGTTTATTTCCGATTGTGAATTTGGTTCAACCTATTTTATCCCTTTTATTTTGGGGTATCTACCAAAAGTTCTTGATTTTTCACCAAATTTGGTTCAACGTTGAACTGAAAATTGTAAAATGTAGATGCCTTAAATAAACAACGCAAAAGAAAATCGAATACTTTTGTTCAAGGCTTTTTTGGAAAATTATATCTACATTTCCCCTTCATTAGCAGGGGAATCGGGAACCGCCCCAAACATTGGCTATTAAGGGGAAACCCACTCCTAGAAAGAAAAAAACAAAAAGAAAAAAAAAAAAAAAATATATATATTTTATATATATATATTTTATATATATAATATATAATATATATATAATATATAATAAAAATTTTAAAATATATATATAAAATATTAAAATTTATATCTATATATATATAAAATATATATATAAAAAAAAAAAAAAAAAAAATTTTTTTTTTTTTTTTTTAAAATTTTTATAAATTTTTTTTTTAAAATATTAATTTTATATATATTATATATAATTTTTATTTAAATTATATAAAAATTATATATAAAATTTTTTTTATATATAAAATATTTTATTTATAATATATTATATATATATATATACTTTTTTTTTTTTTTTTTTTTTTTATACCCCGTTGCACGGGGAAGGTGGAAAAAAAAATTTAACATCAATTAAACTATTTTTTTTTTTTTTTTCATTTTAGTTACATAAGATATGAAGATTACCAGTAATTTTCCATTTAATTACCCAAATTTGGGTTAGTAATATTATTATTAATTTCAAAAAAACCAAAAAGAAAAAACGCTATAAAAGCACTCTAAATTCTCACAATTCCCCCATAAAAACATAAAAACTTTTAGCTAATTTGGCGCGTTTTGGGGAAAAAAATTTGGCGAGAAATAGATATAATAAAACACCCCATTATCGCTCTAGCAAAAATGACCTTCGAAAAAGCCGACCCCGATTATAAATTATTTAAAAACCCATTTTCGACTTTTAGTTAAAAATTTGGGGAATTTTTGGGAACGTATTTGGCGAAAAAAAAAATGCTTAAAAAAATTCAGCTCTAGTGCGATGGCCTTTACAAAACCCTCATATTCATAAAAGCTTAACTAACATTTATGCTTAAATATGCATACATGCAGTAACAGAAAAATTTAAAAAAAACCATCAATAAACCCAAAATTTAAAATCCGGGAAGGGAGACTGGCGGAATTACGTCACTTTGAAACATGTCAATTATTTTTAAAAAATATTAAATTATTTTTCTGAGGTAATGGCAACAGAAAAAAAAACATTTTCAATTTTAAATTTTTTTCGTTAAAAATTTTTAATTTTTTCAGCCGTGGCATCAGGAAAGCAAAAAAAGATGGGATTTTGAGCCAAATTGGTGTATTTTTTTCAGAAATTCGAAAAAAACGTTTGAAAACGATAGAAGGAAAGTCTGTTCAAAAATTTCTTACCCTATGTTTGTTCCGGAGTGAGTAAATTTTTTTGTGCAAATTTCGTGACGATCTTTGCTGGTTCTTAGACCCCTTTTATACAAACAAACGGAAGTTCCCTTTTATATATATTTTAATATATATTAAAATATTAAAATTTTATATATATATATATATTATTATATATTATATATATATATAAAATAATATATATATATTATTATATATATATATATATATAAAAAATATATCCAAATTAATAAATTAATAAAATTATAATTTTTTTTAAAAATAAAATGTTTTAAAAAATGCGTTTTTTATTTTTTTATAATCAAAAATTATTTATTGACAAAAAAAAATTTAGCATTTTTAACCAGGAAAGTACTTAACACCTGTTTTTACTGATGTTTTTTATTTTCCAGTTTCTTTTTTAAAATTAAACATTTTTTTAAATTTAAAAGGTTTCTATTTTTTAAAAAAAAAATGAAAAACAAATCATTTACAACTAATTTCCCCAATAACAAAAAAAAAAATAAAATGTTTGAAAATATCGTACTAGTTTTAAAAGTATTTTTTCAATAGATCTGAATTATTTCAATTTGAACTTGGGAAAAAACGAAAAAAAAAAAACCAATGAGAAAAATGGGTTCAAAGTTACAAAATTCAAAAACTTCATGCCAAATCTTAATAAGTTAATAGTAAAAGAAAATGACTTAGGTAGAAAACTAATTTTGGTGTCGTTGAATTTAAAATAATTAATGTTTTTTTTAAAAAAAAAAAGTTTTTCCTCGAATTTTGGACATTTTTGTCCCCCTTTAACAAATTTCACAATGAAAACACCCTCTGCTGTACTGCGAGTATTATCTTAACCGTGAATTTAATCAAACAAAACAGCCCCAAAATCAACTGCGATCTGAAATGGCCGAAGTCCATGGGTGCTCTAAAGTGATGCTAATCCAACCAACCCCAATGCAAAAAACAGGTCTGTCAAGTGAAATCATTGCACGCTTAATAATCTTTTATTTCGACTCAGGGCTGGTT
>JAFNEN010006859.1:0-10157 GCA_019343175.1 Oedothorax gibbosus | reverse complement strand
TTCCGTAGTTTTTAACCATGGGCCTTACCCAGGGCCGTCGCTAACAAAAATTGACAGGGGGGGGTATGCCATTTTTTGCCGAATAAAATTTTTAATTGTTAAAAAAAAATTAAATGATTTTAAAATATAAAATTTAATTATTTTCAATTTAACGTTTTAGTAATTTAAAATATTAATTACTAAAATAATCTTATAGTAATTAAAGATTATTAATTACTTTTTATAAAAATTAAGTAGCTTTTATATAAATATCATTTTTAAAGGATACCCACAAAGGATACGCCACAAACCACCAGCATTTTAACCTATCAGTCAAAGTGAGTGAATCTATGGTGAATGAAAAAAAAAATCTCCTTACTCAGTCCTTATTGTTTTCAAAAAAATAAACTCTTGTCCTCCCCAGAAGAAAACGGCGTTTTCTTTAGTTTCACTGAGTCAATTAAAATGGAGCAGACCAGACATTTTATAGAAATATATTGCATTAAAAATTTATGTTTTTTTAAATATTATTGACAGGGCCGCCGACAGGATTTATGGGCCCCTATGCAGTTTTAGTTCAGACCCCAAACTCATAGTAAATACTCTCCTCTACAGACATCAACTCGACTTCTCTTATTCACACACAAAAAAAATCATAATTATGTTTCTTTGCCACAACCACTAATATTTTAAACTTTCCAAAAAATCGATTCAAAAAATTTAAAATATTTGTTAAAGAGAAAATTTCCATTTCATGTCTTATATATATTAACATAAATATATAAATACGCTATATTTTTAATTATGAGTTAAACTAAATAAAAAAAAATTTAATAACTTAAATAACTCAAGATAAAAAATTAATTTCCCAAACACAAAAAGCGAGATATATTTTTTCTGACGTAGGCAATCAAAACTGCAAGTTAAAATTGAAATTGTGTTTGCTTTAAAAAGATGGGTTTTTTTTTTAAATACATTAAGTTAATCCTCCGATTCCTGCAGACGTATAGCACCTTTTTTAAAAAATATATATATAATTTTTTTACTTTTTGTGAATTTTAAAATTGAAATTATAGAAGAGTTATCAATAATCATCTGCTACAGAAATACAATTTAAAAAAAAATAAATGTTCAGTTAAAAATTTACAATTTAATGTTTTGCAGTGAAAACAAAATTTACACTTCAGCTAATTTGCGTATCTCCGGGTAGTAGGCAAGAGTGAAGATTTCCTTAAATCCCAACTCGCTAATCAAAATATATTCCTAACTTAATACCCCTTAAAACCCAAAAATTTTTTTAAAAAAATGTCAGAAAAAAAAAGGTGTGGTTTAAAAAATAAGTTTTTCCCTTTTCTAAATAATTATTTATTGCAAAAAGTTACAAACAAGGAATATACACGAAAGGGTTTTTATAATGACTAAAATGTATTTAAAAAATGTTTTTTTTTCGAAATAAAAAACGAAAGTATAATATCACCCGAGTATCCCCTATTTTTATAGGAGTCAGAATTTTAAAAAAACGGCATTTACCTACTACTTTTTAATGCACAACTTAAGGGTCTCGTAGCGTAACAGGTCCTATACAATTCCAATGGGGAAACTTGGCCCCAGATCTTCAATAAAGTATACGACTTGTACTCACCCAAAAAATTACCAAAAAATACAGAAGAAAGTTATTTTGCGAATAAAAATAATTAATAAGTTTTAATTTTAAAGATATTAATTAGTTATGATTAAAACAAAAAAAAATATTTAGATATTTAAATCTAGTTATGCTGCCATCTATAGTTTGTGTATAAATACTGAATAAATAATATTAATTACTAGTACAATACGATTAATATTTTTCTTTTTAATCTAATATATATTATTTTTTTCGATCCCAAAACAATTCTTTTTTTAAGGGAAAATTTTATCTGGAAATACATAGCAGATTTCGAAAAAAGGGGACACCTGTATTCAATATCTGAGCCCGAAATTTAAAAAAAGGACACGCCATCACCCCTACGACATTCAACCAAAATACGCCAACTTTTTTCTGGAAAACCAAGTAAGAGGTTTCCCCCTACAAAATTTTTTCCCCCCCCCTTTCTCATGGTGATCGGACATCCCCGGATGGGGGAGAATTTTTTGCTTAAGAAAGACTTGCTGGGGATTGTTATTATGACGGGGGTAACTTAGGAAGGGGTTAAGTGGGGCCCCCAAACGCCCCCCTTAGGGTGACATCGTACGCAGCGTTGAGATTTTGGAGATATTTTAACTTTGCATCCCTCTTCAAGGGGTGTTTTTGTCGGAATTTTGTCACTTGACACGGGCAAGGAAATAGTAGGGGAACCCCAGTTTATAAAAATCGATGCTAAAAAGCAAAAGATCATAATAAAAAAATGCACCTTCTAAAAATATCAAGACTAATCATTGTAAATTTCAAGTTCATGTTTTAGTGAAGTGTATTTTGAATTATGTCACAACAACACCGAGGACATTGGAGCAGGGCGTCGTATTTGTATAAAACAAACCACCTTCATAAAACATATCTAAGCAAGAAACCCCTTTCACACTTTTCTAGGAATGATCAAACAATAGTGGCTATGAAATTAACAAATTGTGGTTTGCCAATTGACAATTTCCAAAAATTTTGACGTAAGAGGAAATAGAAGGGACTTTTGGGGTTTAATTTTTGGAAAAATACATAACAATTTAGTTTGTAAATGTTTTAAATTTTGTTATTTTTTTTTTAAACTTTTGAAAAGCTCGTTTTAAGGGTTTTCGAGATTTACAGGTTCGATGAAATGATTTGATAAATTTTTTTTTTTAAAAAAATAGTTAGTATCCAATTTGAAGAACATGTTTTTTAAAAAATAACTATTTTAAATACCGGCTTTGCAGGGGTGTCCCCCTTAATAACGTGATTGTTTCTAAAGAATTTTATAAAATTTTAAATTTTTTGATTTTTTTTCCCGAATTAATTTAATAATTTTTACAAATGAAAAAATGAAAAAATTTTTACAATGGCTCAGACATTTAAAGGCGATAATTTTTAGATAAAAAATACTTGGAAAAAACCCAATTTCTTTACTTTATACGTATGTTTTTTATTTTTATAAAAAACTGGTTTTTGGACTGAGAAATGGCTTTTGAATTTTGCATGGGCTTTTGGCAAAGTTGAATTTTTAATTAGGAGCTATTTGCACCATTTGTAGGGGTTGGGGCAGTTTGAATTATGTCTCGTAGAGCATCACGAGAGCTAGGGCCACGGAGGTTTTAATTAGAACCACAGCAGGTGATGACCCGCACCTGAAGGCACCAATGCAACTTTAAAGGACGAATCGTGGGTAGCGTTAGGACTTTGAAAAAAATTTTAACGTTACTCCTCCCCACACGGGGTTAATGGGAAAAACAGATTTTTTTGGATGCATGAGCCGTTTTTAGGTCAGCAGTTTTTTGACGAGCATAGATTCAAAATCTGGACCTATTGCTGTAAGGCGAACACCTTTCCCGATTTGGCCCCCCAGCGTGTCGAGTCGTCAAATATTTTGTTAATGGTATCACATTTGGGTATTTCGGGTTAGGAGGGCAAATAGATCGGGCCATATATCAACTTTCTGGAATTTAAACAGGCAGGGGAAACCCCCTCTTATTTAAAGAAGAGCCTGTGTCAATCGGATTTTTTTTCAAAAAAGTTGTAAGTAAAATGGGAGGAAATTATAATATACCGAGGGAGTGTGACAGGGAGAAGGGATAAATTTGGTATGAAACAAATGTTTACATAAAAAGAAACGTCACCATTATTTAAGGGACACCCCGGACCCACCCCATAAACGGGCCCCTGCAGTAAAAAGTCCGTGTCCCCCCATTATTTCCCCGTGTGGGGGAGGCACGTAAATATTTCAAAGTCCCACGCACGTACGATGTCGTCCTCAAAAGTTTCATTGGGTGCCTACTCGGTGGGCGGTCGCACCCGACTGTGGTAATAAATTTTAAGACGTCCGGTAAGCTTTTAGTAGCGATATTCAAACTAAAACCCCAATCCATACAAACGGATGTCAATACCTACTTACGTTATATTTTTAACTTCACCAAAAGCCGCCAAGCCCCAAATTAACGGCCCTTATATCTCAGTACCAAAATTTAGATTTTAAAACACCCGGTTCAGTACCCCCAAAACAAGAAACTAACAATGGGGAAATCGCCGAAAGATAGAATTTATGTCCGCCGGAGTAAGACAGAGGACAAAAAATATGAAAGGGTATCTGAGGGCAAGCTTCCAAAAAAAAAGAATTTTTAAAATCCGATGGATAGAACCGATTTTTGGAGGGGGGGGCGGAAGACAGAGGAACTGCCCCATTCAATCCTCTTTTTCATTTTTTTTAAATTTCCCAATTAAAAAAAAAAAGTAGGTAAAAAGTTTTATTTTTTTTTCTTTAAACGTCTATTAGCACAAACAAGCATTTTATGGAATGGTTCACTTGCATTCTGAGCCCTATTTGATGCCCTGGGGAAGAACAAAAAGGTTTTTAAAGAATAAAATAGCCTATTTTCCCCGTTACTTAAAACTTTCTGAAGTTCTAATCGGGAAAAAAACTAGTTCATAACGTAAATATCATCAACTAAATAGCGGGGCTATTCGTTTTACACTAAAATAACATTAGAAAAAAAAACGAAAAACCCCCATCCAGCATAATTTTAAAATTCTAAAACCAAAATCAATATTTTCCTTAAAATTCTTTCGCAAATTAATTTAAAAATTATTTTTGTCTGCTTTCGATTTATTTGTAGTTTGCGAAGAATAATTAAAATATTTTTAATAACAAAAATAAGAAACTCTCCAAAATGCATTAAGAAAAAAAGAAAGTAAATCAAAAAAAGCATAATTTTATGCAAAAAATATGCCTTGCGTTTTGGTAATAATTTAAAGAACAACAAAGAAAAAAATTTTGCTACTTTATGAGTCATTCCAACGATCATGAAATTTATTTTGCTTAAAAGTTTTAAATAAATAAAGTTTTCATGCCCTTGTTGATTGGCAACAGTGTTTTAAAGACCAAAATTTAATTTCAATGTTTAAATTTAATGGAAATTGCCGAAAGATAATAGATTTTTGTCCGTCCGGACGTACAGACAGACGGACAAAAAGTATGAAAGTTGGGGATCTGAGGTATAGTTTCAAAAAAAAAAGAATTTTAAAATCCGATGGATAGAACCATTTTGGAAGGGGGTACGGACAGACAGACGGACGACAGAAGACGGAAAAACAGACGGACGAACAGACAACAGACGGACAGACCGCATCTCAAAACCTACTTTTTTTTTTTTTAATTTTTTTCAAATTAAAAAAGAAAAGAGGCTAAAAAAACCCATTACAAAATCAATGGAGCGAGCGATATCCCCCAAAAAAACATAAAAAAAATTTTTGTTTTTCAAACCCCTTGGGACAGTGCCACGAAGTTTTTTTTGAAATCCGCCCCCACCGTCAGTCAAAGTAGGGGGAACTCGTGTGCTAAATATAAATTTTTTTTCTTTTTACAATCGCCCAAATTTCCAAATCTTCAGCGCTCGCAGTGCCACCTTGCGTCAGAAATCATAAAAACTGAAAAGCAACGAATTACTTTTTGATAACCGATAATTTAGACTAGAATAATAAAAAGAAAAAAACTAGTTATAACCATGTTAAAAATAAAAAAAAAAATTATAGTTAATTTTTAATGAACAGTTTTAATTTTTTCCATCGGACTTTTTTTTTCCTTTTGTACAAAATTAAAATTTTAAAAAAGGGTGGGGGATTAAATAAAAATAAGTATGTGGTGACAATTCTTTAAAAAAAGGTAAATTACAAACTAATTTAAAAATGGGGCCAAATTTTTATATTATGTAACAAAATTTTTCTTAAACGTAATTTTTTTTTATTACACCTTTTACGCCATCATAATCAAAATGGGAATTAATTTATCTCCCAAAAAAAATCAAATATTCTGAAGAAAAGAACCGGGGGCGAATGATAAAAAATTTAAAAAATTGCCCCCTAAAACACTACTTTTATAGAAAATTTTTTATAAAAATAGCACTTTAAAACAAAATTTTATTTTTTAAAAAAAGCAAAATTAAATTTAAAATTGAATAATTGAAAAAGAATTTTGTTAATTTTTCCTTAAAGGGATTTACCCACTAACACCCGCACGAATGAATGAAAATCGCAAAGGGGGAAAATATCAACATTAAACTTTTCAACACAGAGTAAAATACCATATGCCAAAAAACCAAAAGGGTTAAAGTAATGAGAAAAATATATGCTATAGGAAAAAGTTACAAAAGAAAGGTAAGAGGTGTAAAAAATTGTCTAGGGTGTCGAGTTGTCACAAGGCCCCCTCTCCGGGTCGGGACACTGCCTTTCTTCTTGGCCATAAAACAAAAAAGGTTTTTTTATCTCTTGTTTTGATAAAAAATAGAAATTTTGCAAAGCTGGAAATAGGGATTCGGGTTTTTTGTTCTTGGAGAGGAGGGGGACGAGAAAAATCGCCAACCATTTTTTCCCACCAAAAATATTTTTTCGACCCCCCCCGACCCCCCTATTGCAACCTTGTAGGGTGGGGATCCAAAAAAAATCCCCCCTTGTAACGTCTTTCGGGAAGACGGGGGTCATTTTTTGCCTCAATAATTTTCCCCTTAAACCCCTTTATCATGCTTTGTGATGGAGCCCCCGGGGGAACAGAGATTTTTCCTTTTACCCCTTTTTCAGTTTGTTTGTCCCAACTGTTTTGTGTTGGTGTTGGTTTTTTTTTTATAAACTCGAAGAAAAATTTTCAGAAAAAAATTTTAATTTTGCAAATGATACATGAGAAGACTCGTGAAAAAAAAAGTACACTTTTAAACGAAAATTTTGTTTATTGTTTAAAAAAAAGAAGTATGAATAAACTATTTGCCCAAAATTAGCGTTTTCATCATAATTTTCAGTCGAAGATGAAGGGAAAGGAAATTTAAAGAATTTTTTGAAAAACATTTTTTAGCCAAATTTAAAAATTTGCAACAATAATAACAAATTTTTACAAAACTAAGCATACTTCTCTGCACTGTTTTTATCTGGAATAAATTTCTAGCCCCACATGACCCAATATTTCATTTTTTTGCGAAGAATTTTTTTTTATTAAATGAAAGAAAAAAAAAGCTAACTTTTTTGGGCACCTATGCAGGCATAGTTTTGCCCCCAACGATGTAAAAATTTTTTGTGTTGTTTTAATTTAACTAAGATCCGAGAGGGGACGATTTTTATATACAAGCGCATTGAGAAAAACCGTCAATAATTTTTTTCTAAAATATGATAACAAAATTAAACATATATTTTTAAAGTATAGTAATAATATAATTTTGCCTTAGTATAGCTATTTTTCCCAAACATTAAAAAGCGGGTTTTAACTACATTTGGGAGAAAAACATACGTCCATCATGCTGGCCTTCACTATACAAAATTTGTTATTTGCACAATGGCCCTTTCAATGAGATTTAAATTTTTAATTAATGCACATCATACCCCATGCATTTCTCAGATTTCAGAGTGGAAAATTTTTAAACAACGATAATTATACAATTTTAAGTAATTGAAACGAAACGAGTGTGATAAAAGAGATGGGATCAGGAAGAGTGAAGTTCTATGTAAAAAATTATTTGGGCAAATTGAAAAAAGTTACCTATTTTATGAAAAAAAGCTTGTTTAACCCCCTCCCCTGATTTCGTTGGGTCCAAAAAATTTTATCGTGTAAAACATTTCACTCACATTTACCCAGTTTGTTATTTAAAAAATAAAAAAACAAACTTTCTAAAATTTTTCCCAATGACTTAAGGTTCGTCGGGGTTTTTTGAGTCGGCATTTGCGTAGTTCCGGGTTTTTATTTTTTACACTTCACTTAAAAAAATCATTTTTGGCATTAAAATAAAATGACAAACATTTTTTAAAAATTTTCCCAAGACTTAATGTTTTGTCAGGAGTTTTGTGAGTCGGCATTTGCGTAGTGTCGGATTTGATTTTTTTACACATTCACTTAAAATTTAAACATTGTTCGGCATTAAATTTTTAAATGAAAAACATAATTGCGAATGACTTAATGTTTGTGAGAAGTTTTTGAGTCGGGATTTTCATTGTTTCGGATTTTAAACTGTGTACACATTTACTAAAATTTTAAGCTCGTTATCAAAAATAAATGACATACATTTCTAAAATTTGCGAATGACCCTTTTAAAAAAAAAACTTGGGGGGGCGAGACGCCCCCCTTCGCCCCCCCCCTTCGCGACGGGCCCGCCTTTTTGCACCCTAACCAATCCATTTAAAAGAAAAATCGATATAGCCTTCCCATTTCCGTTTTGTTCGTTTAACTTTCGGGGGCCCCTAACACGGAGCGGACTACCCAAACCCTAAATTGAGTAGTCAGACGAATTATTTCCTCGAGGGTTTTGGATTATTAATATATTTTTATCGAACTAATCAAAATATTCAATTGCTTTAATAAATCTCGCTAAAAGACAGAGAACGAGCACTATTTCGCCAAAACTCCAAGCCTTTTTTTAAAGGGGTTTTACATTTTTAGACTACAGCAACATCAGAATTTTTGGGTTTGAAAGGGGGGTTTAAATAACTAAATGCCCTTTAAAAAACAATAAACTTACAGAGTTATTCGCGCGTCCCCAAAAATTAGTTATCTTTCGCCGAGTTAACACTATTTTTTTTTACGACAGAACGGGGACAGCAAGATTACAGAAAAAACCCATCTATTGAATCGGGTCAACAAACTCTAATGGGATTTTATACTTGAATATTTTATTTGTTCACCTTCCATGAGCTAAAATGTAAAAGTTTTTTTTTTTCATTCAAATTAAAAAAGATATGTACCGTCAGTGCGGGTAACTTTGGGCCAAAACATAGTTTTTTTATAAAGAAAAAAAATTAAACTACAAAAAAGATTTAAAAAACGAAAAAATCATTTTCATTTAATATTGTATGTAGGAAAATTTCCAAGATTTTTGTTAAAATTTTAAATTTAAAAAAAAAAAATTGGTGGTATAGTTTTAAAAATTAAGACACGGTTAAGAGCCGGGCGGGAAACTTTGGCCCAAAGCATGAAATACATAAAAAATATACGTTTTTTAACATTCTTTAAAGGGTATGGTTTCCCCCAATTAAATAGTAAAATTAAAATTTTAAACATAAAAATAACAAAGTTTTTTTAAAATAAAAATATTATTAAAAATGGTAATAAATTAACATTTATATTTCTTGCAGGCCCTCGTTTTGAAGACATTATACTATGAATACCCGTATTGATTGTCGTTTTAAAAAAAAAAGTAAACTTTAATTTTTAAAGAGGGGGAAAATAGATTATTTTTTTGGAAAACAAGATTTTAAAAAAAAAAAATTAAATTTTTTAAAAAAAACAAATGGGTTTTATTATATAAAAGGAAAAAATAATTTAATCGTAATTGAAATTTGAAAATGTTTACATTTTTACCCTTTGCGATTTTCAATGTTGGGAAAGTTTCTTTCCCTTTCATCTTTATCTTTTAATGTTTTAAAAAACGTTTGATTTTTAAAAAATCATTTGTTTAAAAAAAACATTTAAACATAAAAAAGGCCCTTTTTCAAAAAAAGTTAAACATAATACAAATTTTTCATTCATTTTTTAAAGTTTTTAAAAATTCCCTAAAAAAAATTCCCTTTCATCTTTGGGCCAAAGTTACCCCAATTTTATCGGCAAAAGTTTTCCAGGGGACCAATAATTAAATATAGCCCCTAAAAAGTATTCAAAATAAATTTAAAAAAAAATTTGGTTTTTTAATTTTATTTCAAAACACCCCTAAATAAAAGGGAAAAGTAAAAGGTTTTATTTAGCCCCATTTCAATATTTTTTTTGGTGTTTCCCGAATTAAAAATTGGAAAAAAAACGATTTTTTGGGCGTTAAATAACCCCGTAAGAATTTCAAAAAGTCATTTTTAGGGATTGCCAAAATTAGAATGATAATTTTTTTTAAATGCAATGGGAAAAACAATGGGTTTTCCCCCTTTCCAAAAAAAACCAAAAAAACTTATGATGGGTCATTTTTTGAAAGAGAATTAAGAAGCCCCAAAACTTTTTCCCATTTCGTGGGCCCAAAAATTACCCTCCCTGGCCAAAAATACCCCCTTTCCCCGGTATTCT
>JAFNEN010006858.1:0-11459 GCA_019343175.1 Oedothorax gibbosus | reverse complement strand
AAATTTCATTGTAATCAGTTTTGACTAGGTTTCTATAAAAATTTATTCGGGAAATTTGCCAGAATTGTTTATTCAAAAGGGAATTTTGAAAAGGTGGAGACGAATTGAAAAATGATTTTAAAAAAAAATATTTTCATTTTAAACCCGAACTTTTCAAATCGGCCCCTCCTTAAAAATTTTTTTAAGATAGTTTGGCGCAAACGATTTTTACCATTGTTTTATGTCTCCTGACGTTTCCTTTTTCCCCGGGGTAATGTGATAATCGCCCCGCCCCCCCGATATAAAAAAACCCCAATAATTTTGTAACCCCTTAAAATTTCCAAAACCTTTTAGAAAAAAGTAAAACCCCCAGCTAAAAAAAACTTTTAGAAAATTTGAAATCTTTTTTGACAGTCAGGGCCCTTCTAGGGGAAATTTCATATCCTGGGACCCTTTTCTGATGCTTTTTTGTAGTTGAAATTATTGTGCTTTTAATCCCCATTAAGAAAATAAATTTAAAAATTGTTTTATTCCTAATCACCCCCCATCATGCGCGTTTGGTGTGTTGGGCCCCAAATTTTTATGTTTTAAAATCCATACACTTATTAATCTTATATTTTTTTTTGGGTTAGGTTGGGGTTAGGTTTGAATTATGGTCCCCCCTAGGGGCTACACGAGGGTATTGGCGGGGCTTCGTATTTTAAAAACCCACAGTCAAGGACGAGCCGACCCCTAAAATAGGCACCCCAAAGCAACCTTTAAAAGGGGGCGAAAATCGTACGCAGCGTTAGGCTTTAAAGGTTTTTTTAACGTGCACTCCCTTCACGGGGAAATTTTGTCGGACTTTTTTGGCCTGCAAGGGCCGTTTATAGGTCGGAGTAATTTTGGGGGGATCCCCGGGAAAACCATATTCTTTTTGGGAAATTAAAAAAGCAAGGGAAAATACTTTTTTTGTCCTGGTTTAATGTTTAGTTTTTTTAACAAAACATTTGCACCCCAAAAATTCCCAGAAAAAAAATTTTTAAAAAATTTGTTTTAAATTTTAACAATTTTAAAAAATTTAAAATCTTTATGTTTAATGAAAAAAAAAATCTTATAATTAAAAAAAATCTTCTTTTTAAAATGCGTAGTGAAATTTTTTGCAAATTTTTTAAATGAAAATGCAAAATTCAGTAATATTTAAATTTTTAAAAACCCCTTTTTGATACAAATTTTTTTGGATTTTAATTTTAAATATTTTTTCCAAAATTTTCCCCTTTTTCCTTATAAAAAAATTTTTTTTTTTCAGAAGGATTTGTTTAGAAAAAATGGGAAACAAAGGAAAGAAAAACCAAATCAAATAAATGGAGAATTAAAAAAGGAGGGGCTAGGTTTTTTTTTGGGTGGGTAAAAAGGGAACAATTTTTGTTTTTGGGCCGCCCGTCCCCCAGAACCCCGTGCCCGTTTTTAAATTGGGAAAAATTAGCTCCCGGGTTTGGGGGTTTTTTTTGAGGGGTATAAGGAAAAGGTTTTGCCATAGCTAGGGACGTCACCGCAGGGAGTGGTCGTTAAAGTTCCCGATTTATTGTAATATAACCAGCATATTATTATTCATAAGGTTTGTTATGTTTTGCCCCCTGCTCAAAAAAAAATTTATGGGGAGCACTTTGCGAAATTTTGGGAAAACCCTTTCAGTTTAAAACTTTTCTTTTTTTTATTATAGAAACCTAAATTTTAGATTAATTATAAAACCCCAGAATGAAATGGTAAAAAACAGGGGAAAAATTTTTTTAAATTTTTTTAAACAAAAATTTTTGGGGGGAAAAAATAATCAAAAATTTTTATAAATTTTTAAAAAAAAAAATTAAAAATTTTATTTGCAAAAAAAATTTTAAAATTTCAATTTTTAAAAAAATTTTAAAATGCAACGTGAAAAAAAAAAAATTTTTAAGGGTCTTTTTTCATAATTTTTTTTTAGAGGAATTTTTTTTTAAACCATTTTTTCCATACTTTCTTTTATTTAAACCCAAAACTTTATTTAACCCCTTCAAAAAACATTGTTTTTCTTCCATTCTAACGATACACAAGTCCCGAGCCAAAACTAGCCCGGGAAAAACCCCGCAAGCCTGATGATTCCAAATGGAATCATTGGGAGGTAAAAAGGGGTTTAAACCTTTCCGCTGCCCTAATTTTTCGAGCAGTTTTTTAAAATGAAAATAGGGCCCAATTTTTAAAAATTTTCCCCCTTGGGGGATGAATTTCCCACAGACCAACCGCCCCAAATTCCAAAATATAACCCTTTGTTTTTAAATGCTTTCCCTTGAGTTTGGTTTTCCCCGGAAACAGCATTGGGAAAGGGCAGAAAAACTTCAATTTAAAAAGATTTTGTTTTTCCCAGGGCTTCAGTAGATGATGAATGATTTTTTGGTGTTTTTGGCAAAAAAATATAAAAAATAAAAAATTTTGGGTTAGTGGGCGAACTAGAGCTTCTATGGCAAATTGGCGAGGGAAAGTCAATTTTAGCACCACAGTAAAAGGACGAGCCGACACGTTAGCAGGCCCCCAACCATAGTAAAAAGTTAAAGTATTAGTTTGGGCAAAATCACGTGACATAATGCAAACGAGGGACGCGAAAGGGAGGCCAACATAAGAGGGAAAAAATGGCCAGTTTTGCTCCCCTTTTAAAGGAGAAAAATCTACAAAAAAATCCCTTTTAATTCTAAAATTTAAAAAAAAATTCGAAAAAATACTAGCTGTTTTTGGGGAATTTTTTTAGTGATTTTAAAACCCTTTTCTAGTTTTTTTTAAATTTTTAAAATTTAAAGTGGTATTTTTTGGGAAAAAGTTTTTTTCCTCCAAAATGGCGCAACACTGGCCTTTTTTGCCCTCTTTTTTTGGGCCTCCACGCGCGCCCCTCTTTGCTTTGGAGGTCCGTGATTGCCAACAAATTTTTTAAACTTGATTTTCCAGCACCCAACGCAACCTTTTAAGGGCGACATCGACGCAGCGCTGGGACTTTTTTTTGGGACGTATTTTTAAACTGCACCCTTACAGGGGGTATTATTCGTCGGACTTTTTTTGGCTGCATGGGCCGTTTTTAGGTCGGCAGAAATTTTATGGCGATCCCCCGGAACCCGAACCTGGGACCTTCCCCCGCAAGGCAACGCCTAACCCACTGGGCCCCCCAAAGCCTAGTAAAAAATATTTAAATGCAGTTTTTTTTTTCAATTAAAATACTTTTAAAAAACCGTTATGTTTTTTAATTACATTATTTTTAATAAATTTTTTTTTAAATTGTCATAAAAAAAGGGTTTTTTTTTTTCCCTAAAAAATTTGGAAATTAAAATCAGTTTATGCGAAAAGATTTTAGGCAAAAGCTTTTTTCAAAAAAATAAAATTTTTTTGTTTTTAAATTTTTAATCACAGTTTTGACCCTTTTGCAAAAAAAAATAAGTTATGTGTTATAAAAAATTGGGACGGGGGTTTTTTAAAAAATTTTCTTTTTTTAAATTTCAAATAACTTTGTTGTCAGATTTAAAGGTTATTATTCTAAACCCCAATTTTCTTTTTTAAGGTCCATTTTTTAATTTTTTTTCCTTCACTTGGAGGATCTAATTTTTTTTTGGTTTTTGTATACATGCCCTTTTTTAACACAGAAAACCCAAAAATTAAAACAGGTACACAAAAACGGGTCCTTGGAACTTTATTGGGACCCCATGTTTTTTTCCTAGAAATGATAAAAACATACAAAAAAAAAAAGAATGTCATATCATTAAAAAAATGTCGTATAGTTTTAAGTATAGCAGATGGGTTTTTTTCATTCAATAGCTTAAGTTTAGGAAAAAAAAATGTCCTTCTAAAGGTATTTTTTTTCATCTTTGGGATTGAAAACATGAAATTTTGCGTTGCAGGGGCGTCTAATAATTTTTTCCAGGGACTGATTTCATTTTTATGTAAAACGCATATTTTGGGGCTAAAAAGAGAATCAAAAAGCTGAATATGGGGTTTTTTAAAAATAAATGACATTTAAAGCTGGCAACAAATTTAACTTGAAAAACAACTACCGTTCTTGTAACTCAAACTCCTGTTAAAAATATCCATTATATTTTTTTATTCGTAAATACTCATTTTTTTAAATTTAAAAGGGCAAGCATCGTAGCCCTTTCCCCCAACCTTTAACATTTTTTCCAAATTCGAGTTCAAACCCTATGGGTTTGAAAAAGTTCTCAATGGGATGGCAGCACGAAAAAAACTCTAGATAAATTTTTCCTTAGGGGGAAAATTACAACTGCTTTCCCCAATTTTAAAAAGTTTTCTTGACCTTCCGACCCGAGTTTTTTTTTCTAATAAATTTTATTGAAAATTAAAAGTTATTATTTTTGTAATCTCAGTTTTAAAAAAATCCTTTTTTTTTTTATAATCCTGCATGAGGGACATTTCAATTAGAGGGGTCAAAATTAGTAGTGAGAACTTCAGGAGGGCGCCACCAATAAAAAAAAAAAAAAAATGATCCCTAAATTTGAATAAAATAAAAGTAGATGGGGTGGGTTTCTTTTTTTTTAAAATTTAAAATTAGAAAATTTTTTGGGAAAAAATAATAAAGGGTTTTTTTTTTCGGTTTTTGTTGCTAAATCTAAAAAAAAATTTTCCGGGTTTAATAAAACTAACAAAATACTTATTTTATCGAGACTTATCGCCCCCCAAAAGTCATCTCTCTTTTTTTCCCTTTTTGGGAAAGCCCCAAAAACTATGCGTTTTTTAAACGATTTTTTCCCCCCCCCCCCCCTCCCTCCCTGGGTAATCTCACGGGGAAAATTATACAAAATTCTTATTTTTTTTTGGAAATTTTTTGATTTAAAACTTTTTGATACCCTAAAAATTAAAATGACAAAACAAATTAATTTTCCCCCCCCCAAACATCCCCTAGTCCAAACAGCAGGCATCACCCTGATGTTTTTTTTGGAAAAAAAATTAAGAATCCCCCCATACGATGCATATTGTCTACTTTTTCTTTATGAAGTGTGAAAAAAAATTGAACAGGGGTTTTCCTTTTGGTCTGAATTGAAATAATACAAAAAAAATCGAAAAAACGAACGCAGCAGAATATGAAAAACATGAACCTTTTTTTTCCTACATTTTTTTAAAGAATGGTTGGAAAACCAGGGGGTTAATTATCATGTTAGTTTTGAAAAAATTTGTCCAGAAATAATGTTTCTGGAAGTAACTGCATTTTTTCTTTTTTTTTGCGGGAACAAAAAAGATTTTTGAAAAGGGGTTGAATTTAATCACATTTGCCCTTCGCAACCCAAACGTCGGGAAAAATTTTGTTCTTTTAGACAAAAATTTTAAAAAAAATTTATTTTTGCGACATGGGGGGGGGGGTCAGTTTTTAAAAGAATCAAAAAATATTTTCCCCTACGAGATTCTTTGTATTTGATATGAAAAAATTTTTATTCCAAATTTTAAAAACAGGAATAAATTTCATATTTATTCTTTTAAATATAAAATTTTTTTTGCAAATATAAGTAATAATTTGAATTTTTTTGAAATTTAAAAAGAAACTATCCAAATTTAGCATTTAAAAGTTTTAATAATAATTAAAGGCTGTTTTTTGCCTTTTTTTCCTGTTTAAAAACCAAATGGTTTTTGTGGAAGCGGGGAAAGTGACAGTTTTTGTTTCAAAAAAACTTGGTTTTTCCCAAATTGGAAGAACTTATAGCTTATAGCAAAGGGAAAAAAAAATTTTAAAATTGTTAAAAAAAAGTTTTTTTTTCCAAAACTCCCTTTTTTTCAAGTGCAAAAAAATAGGAATACCTGTATTGAGGGTTAAAAAGTATTTTTTTATTCAAATTTTAAAAAAAGGGTTTTAAATTTTTTTATTTTAAAAAAAAGGCGTAGAAAGCGATTTAAAAAAAAAATTTAAAACTGCAGTTATTATATTATTACGAAGTAGTTTTAAATTTTTTTTGTGTCAAAATTTTTAAAGAGGTTTATCTAAAAAAAGGACTTTTTTCAGTTAGAGACAATCAAATAAAATGCCCCAGTGGCGTTGAGGTTTTTTGTACCCCAGACTCATTTCGGGTTTTTGGGCCTGGCTGGGGTCAGTAGGGTTTCAGGAGGGAAATTTGTAGGCATGAATGCCATATGATTATGGGCCACGAAAAAATTCCTTTAGTATATATGAGGGCACAGGTACTTTTAACCCACAATGCGGGCAAACGTTTCGCAGAGTAGGTCAGGGGTTTTGAATCCAATTTAACAAGCACGGTGTGCCCGTGTCCCCAAATATTTCATTTTAAAAATTTTTCTGTGCATTTTTTTTCGTACATAGAAAAAACAGTTTTGGACAACCTACTCAATCCCAAGGGGGCAAAAGGATTCCGATAGCATTATGTCCTATGCCAACCACCCAAACTCTATTCCCGGGGGAAGGCCAAAAATAGTGTTAAGATTTAGATGCTAAACCCGGGGAAAAACCAAAGTGAACCATCAACCCCCCCTGTAAGCCCAAACAAAAGTCTCGGCCCAAAAATTTTGGGGCATTCTAAAGAGGAGGTTTTTATAGCTTTTTTCATAGATTTTTTGACTTTAAAAAAAACTATTTAAATTTCAAAAGGTTTAAAGCCCCTGTAAATGCACCATGAAGAGGGCGCCACCATTTTGGCATCAAAAAAGTTTTTTCCAATTGGTGATTGCGTCCGAAAGGGGGGCCTGGCTTTCAGACTGTAAGGCATTGAAATTTTTTTCCGTCCAAAATTTTTTAATTTAAATTTTTTTCTTAAATTTCCTTAACTTTTAAATTTTTTTAGTTGTTTTGTTGTAAACTATGTTGTGTACTGCGTGCTACTAAATTAAATATTTTCTAAAGTTTTCCCCCAAAATTTTTTTTTGGTAGCAACCTAGTCATTACAAAAAAAGGCACCCAACTTTTTGGCTGAATTGCTAATTAAGTTTAAATCAAACGGAAAAACCCGGGTCTTCCCCTCATTTTTTTTTCAGTTTTTTTTTTTCACCCCCATTGAAAAGGTTTTTGATTAATTCCAAAACCCTGGAATTTGATGTGAAAAGTTTCATCCCAAAAAAATTGGAACCCATGTCCGGAATCGCAGGGGCAATCAGATAATCCTTTAAACCATTAAATTTTTAATTTAATGCGTAAAATCAATTTTTTTCTTTTAAAAAATATTTTTAGTCCCTTAAAAATGTAATAGCCCTTTTTATAACAAAGATACGCAGTTATAGCCAAATCCTTTAAGGCTTTTGAAATTCAAAACCCCGTGCTACAACTGAAAAGAGTCATTCCCTTTTTTTTGAAATAAAACCCTTTTTTAAGGGGACCCAAAACATTATTTCGAGAAATTTAAAAACAAAAAATTGGAAAATTTGAGTGGTTTTATAAATTTTTATCGAAATAAACATTTTATTTGCAATAAAAAAAAAAATATTTTCAAATAGTTTCATTAAATTTTTAAAAAAAAAAACAAAATTTTGAAATTTTTTTTTAAAAGCTAATCTTTTTTTCAATTTTTAAAATAATTTCCCAAAATTTTATGTTTGGGTTTTTATACATTTGTTTAAGAACTGTCATTTGGGTTTTTTTAAAAGCGAGTACCGTTAAAAATTTAAAATGCATTTATACTGAAAAAAACAAAAAAAGTTATTGAATTCAACATTTTTAAAAAAAAAACCATACATCAACTGCGTAGAACCCTTTTCCATGCCCCCAAGGGGGTTTGGCACCCTATATATAAGAAACAAAAGGTTAAAAAATTCAAAAAATTCCCAACTTTAATTTAAAAAAAAGACTTTGGGATTTTTTTTAAAACCCAAAATTGAAAAAAAGCGGGAAAAAAGAAAAAAAGGTTTAAAGCAGACGAAAAAACGTATTTAAAATTATAGGAAAAGACTTTCCCAAAAAAAATTTTTAAAAACTTTTTTTTTTAACAAAGATATCCTTATAAAAACCTTTCAGTAAATGTTCAGAAAGATTTGTGAATAATAAGAAGTAGAATAAAATTACGTTTTACAATTTTAAAATAACGTTAACAAGAGTCTTGCTTAGGGTTAAATTGTTGATTCACTTTCCTCGCGCCCAAACATCTCCATTTCCTTAACTCTATGCCAATTCCCATACAAAAAAGGGGTGGGCGAACTGCAAAAAACCTAATCTACCAAAACCAAACCCGGTTGAAATTTTCGTCGCTTAAGATGACGCGGGACCCAAAAAAATTTAAAACCCCGTATTTTTTCACTAGCATGCAAAATTAAAATTTTTTCAAAAAAAATAAAATTCAAAAAACATAAAGCAAAAAAATAATAATGAAACATAAAACTTTTTTTTTTTTCTTTAACTTTTTTTCCCATTATCCCTACTTCTTTTTGGGTTGGTTTTTCCCCCTTTAAAAAAGGTAAGGGTTGCTAAAAATTTCCCAAATTTTTTTTATAAACAAGAAATTTTTTAAAAGTTACTGTGATCAGTTTCTCTTTGTATTAAATAATATTTACTTTTTTTATTTAGGGGTTGTAAGTTACGTTACTTTTTTTTAAAAAAATAAAATCCGTTTCGTTACTTAAATAAAAAAAAACTAGGTACAGTTTCTTAAAACAAAAAAATTTTCTAATAAAAAATTACTTTTAGAAATTTCCAAATTTTAAAAAAAAATTTTTTAAATTTAAACCTCTTACCAATTTTTAAAGAAAAACCAAGGCTTAGGAAATATTTGGGCAATCGGAAAAATTAAGAACGAAAAAATTCCCGCGTTGTAAAAAGTTAAATTTTTAAAAAATTAAATTTAAACCGAAATCCCCAACTTTCCGAAAATAGCGTGAGAAGTAAAAGGAAAAATAACGAAAGGGGTTTTTTTTTAAACCCTTTTTTACAGATAAAAAAAACTAAGTTACACTTACTTTTTTAAAAAAAACAAAAAACGGCCGTTACTCTGTTACCCTAAAAAATTTTAACCCTTTTCCAAATAACGGCGTTACAATAACGCGTTCCTGCGTTCCCCGCTTTTTTATATTTAGTCCAGTAACCCAAATAGTTTTTTTCAGGAAAAAAAAAAACAGGGAAATTGGGTTTTCCCCACCGGTTTTATATGTTTTCGGGGGGGGGTGCTGAAACCCAAAAATCAACTTTTTGGGAACAAAATTTGGGCCCTGGGGGCATTTAAAAAAAACGGAAAAAAACCCAAAATTTCCCCTTTTTTTGGTTTTTTCCCTTTAGCAGGAAAATTTTTGATTTTGCAACAAAGACGTCAATACAAAAAATTAAAGGGACCTTTAAAAAAGCTAAATAAAAATTTAATTAAAATCCTTTAAAGTCCCCTTTAAAAGTTTTTGGTTTTCTACAAACGCGTTGAAAAAACAGGCAAAATTTTTTTGTTGATTTTTAGCGCGCTGTAGCAAAATAAACTTTAGACTGACTAAAAAGATTAATCATTTTTATTTAGCCCTTTTTTGAGTACTTTAACTTTTTCATGCGTTTTGTTAGAAATTTAAAACTTTTCCTTCTGAAAGGGAAAAAACCAAAAAAAGGGGGAAAAAATTTTGGGGTTTTTTTTGATTTTTTTTTAAAGTTCCCATGCCCGGGAAATTTGTTCACCAAAATTGGGTATTCGGATCAGCACCCTTTGAAAAAATATAAAAAACCCTTTTAGAAAAAAAAATTTCCCGTATTTTTTTCCCGAAAATCCCCCTTTTTTACACCGGTTTTTGGACTAATTAAAAAGGGTTTTTATCACACGCCACCTTTCTTTTGCCTCTCAATTTGTAACTCTTTTGGGAAGAAAAGCGATAGTTTTTTGGATTTATTTAAAGTAATTTGGAATTTTTCACGCCCCCCCCTTTTTTTTACTGAAAATCGTCCCTTAGACTGATTTGACTTAAAGGTTTCCCTTGGCCTGGGTTTTATTTTTGGGTTAAATTTTTTTTAAACAAAAAAAAATTTCATAAAAAATTAACTTTTTCCCTTATTTTTTTTAAAACCCTGGGGAAAATGCATCTGATAAATACCTCTGGTTGTGTGAGGGCCAACGTGCCTCGGGGGGGGGATGAGTGGGGGACAGTGGACCCCCGGCCCCCCCTAGCCTCCTCATCCAGCCCGGGTACTTTGGGATTCCGTAAAACAGGCTGCACAAGTCCCCGCAAAGAACGAAAGGTTTTCAATCACCCGGGGTTTCCCACATCGGACCTGTCGGGGAAAAGGAAAACTTTATAGAACCCTTTCCCCCCCTTAAAAAAATCCGACACAATTTTTTTTTATATAAACCAGTTTCAAACAAAAATATAAATTTTAAAAGGGACTGCAAATTTACATAGAGCTAATTTCTTTAGTTTTTAAATCAAACTTTTGCAAAAGAATTGCATTGCCATTTTATGCCATTTCACCGGGTTTTTTTTGAATCATCAAAAACATAAATTTTAAAACAAAATGAAAAAAAAAATAACACCCGTTTTTTTAATTATTAATTGTTTATTTTTAAAAATAGTGTCGCCTTGCTGTTTTTTTTGGCTTTAAACTTCAAAAATTTTAAAAATTTAAAAAACAGATGAATTTCGTTTCAAATTTGTTTTATTTCAATTTTTGTAGATTCCCAACCTGGGAAAAAAGGGTAAATTGGGAAACAATCTTCTGCAGAAATTTTGATCCAAAAACTAATGCATTTCTCTTGGGACTGCCCAAACCCTCTAAGGGGACCAACTTTAAAAATTTACCAAAAACACATTTAATTTTTGGGGGGTAATATTTTTAAATGTTTCCTTCAAAAAAGGTAGAATTTTGGTAGCAATGTCAATTAAAGCATTTTAAATTAATTTTAAATACACTTTCCCCTTAAAACTCAAGTAATATGCGAAAGTAAAGTTTTTTTTTTTGTATTAAATTTACCGTTTAAAATTTAACAAAATTGAAAAAACTTTTCAATAATAAACCCCCCAACAATTTAATAAAAAATAACATTCTTTAAGAGTTATTCATAAAAAATAATGAGGTCTTAAAACCCTTAAAGTGTTAAAAGACTGCCCTGGAAAATAAGTTTTCTCTTGGTTCATCGAAATAAGTAATGAATTTAAAGAAGACCCCTAATACTGAAAACCCTTTATGTAGGACAAATTAAAGGGGGTAGGTACCCCAAAAATTTTGGGAAAATATCGATTTTTTAATTTTTTCTATTATTCACAAAATCTTTCTGAACATTTACTGAAAGTTTTTATAATGAATCTTCCGAAAAAAAAATTATAGAAATGATCCCGAAAATATTTAATAAGTTTGAATACGTTTTCGTCTGCTTTCAACCTTTTTCCCCTGTTTGGTTTTTAATTCTTTTGGTTTTAAAAAAACCCCAAGGGTTTTTTGCAAATTAAGTTAGAATTTTTAAATTTTTAAAACCCGGTTTTATATAATGGTGCACAAAAATTTTGCATGTAATAAGGCTATGTATATAGTTTTTTTAAAAAAAAGTTTAAAATTTAATAATTTTTAATTTTTTTGTGATTTTTAGTAT
>JAFNEN010006857.1:0-10763 GCA_019343175.1 Oedothorax gibbosus | reverse complement strand
TTTTAGAAAAATTTCACTAATTTTATTTTCAGTGTTATTATGTTTAAAAAATCACCCTTTTAAAAAACCATTGTAAAAAAATGTAATCATTTTACCCTTAAAAAAAAAAAAACCCTTTAAAAAAACCCAAATGAAACCAAAAAAAAACCCCTATTAAACAAACGAGCTTCTTGTACTTTTTTGATTTTAAGCTTTCCATCCAAATTGGGGAATCCCCCCTAAATCCAGTCTCTAAACAACGCAAAATCCAGTCTTTACAAAAGGGGTTTTATCAGCCCTTTTTCCCCCTAAAAATCTCGAAAGAAGGTGGGGAAAAAATTCCCTTTTTTGTTTTTCAAAAATCCCTACCGACGGTTTTATCTACATAAAAAAAATCGTTTTTAAAAAAGTCCCAATAAAAATCCTTTCCCTATAATAAAAACCACAAGGGGGGGGGTTTTTTCTCTGATAGCCCCGTTGGGAAGTGTGGGCTGTTTAGACCCTCGAATTAAAAAATTAGGATTTTTTTTTGGCTCGCAATTTTTAAAATTTTTTGAGGGGGGGGGGACTGTTTTTGGGAGGTTTTTTTGTAATACAGATTTTAAGAAGGGGGGGGGAAAAAAAAAAAATCGAATTTTTAAGGGGGGGGACGTGGTCCCCCAAAAAAATTTGGGGGGCGCCAAAAAAAATTTAATTTTTAAAAAAATGCTCAAAAAGCTGTGGCAAAGGAAACTATTGAAAAAAAAAAAAAAGGAGGAACCCTTTATAATGGTGAGGTTTTCTTTGGGAAAATTATATAGTGGTTTGGTAAAAAAGGTTTTGGGAAAATTTTTTTAAGTTGATTTTTTTTTTCAATTTTTAAATTTTTTTTTTCAGCTTGTGAATGGTTAAAACCCTAAGGCTTTTAGGTAATTTAATGTAGAGCCCAAATTTTTTTTTCCGATTGAGACTATACGATTAAAAAAAAAGTTGGTATGGGGAAAAAGGGTTTCTGGTGTGAAAGAAGTTGAAAATTTAAAAAAAAACTTTTTTTGGGGGATTTTTTTTATACAAAAAAGCTACGAAAAAAATTTTTCTTTTTTTAATGATAGTAAAATTCCATACCAACTTTTATTAATAGATTTGGGAAAAAACATTTTGCAATAAAACCCTTTAAAAAAAAAAATTCTTTAAAATTTGTAGGAGGATTTTAAAACCCTTTTTTGAAAAAAACGTTAAAATTTTTAAATTTTTTTTGATTAAATTTTAAAAAAAAAAAAAATTTACGAAAAAAAAAATAAAATTGAAACTATGTTTATTGAATGTTTTGTTTTTTTTTGTAAAAATAGTTTAATTTTTAATTTTCTAGCTAAAAAAAAAAAACGGATTTTTAATTTTTTGGGTACCGCGTCCCCTTAAAAAGCCAAATTTTAAATTGAAAGCCTTTTAAAACCCAAGGTGCGGGGGTTTGGGAACCCCGGCTGAAAAATAGTCAGATTTTTTGGAGGGAAAATCACGGGCCGCATGTCATACGATAATTTTGGAATGTAAAAAAAGATCATACAGTATCCATTTTGGGGTTGGGTTTTTTTCGGAAAAAATGAAAAAAATTGTGCAACCCCTTTAAATCCCAAAAGAGCTCAGTTCATTGTAAAAAATGACGATGTCGCCCAAAAAAAAAAATTTTTTTTAAAAATTTTTTGTCTAAAAGAATTTAATTTTTCGAGCGGGATTTTTGGGGGAATGGCAATGGGTTGGGTTTTGATTCTAAAAAAAAGGGTTTTCCCATGCTTTTTAAATGAGATTTCCCCAATTTTGCAGTTTTTTTTTAAAAAATTAAGTTTTTTGAATTCAATTTTTTTTTTTTATCTGATTTTTAATATTTAAAGCCCTATTTTTTAACCTTTCAATCATTCGGAAAAAAACCCCCCAAAATTTAAAATTTTAAAAACCCCCCCAAAAAAATTTTTTATTTTTCCAAATTTTTAACCTTTTAAATAAACCATTAAAAAAAAAACCGTTTCGGGTTCCCCAAAAAAACCCCACGTAGTAAATTTAAAATTTTTTTTAAATAAAATACTTTTTTTTGGGGAATTTTGTGGGGTTTTTTAAAGGGGCTTTTATTTTTCTTTTCCAATTTTTTTTCCAAAATTCAATCCCTTTTTTTTCCAACCTTTAAATTTTTCTTTTCAAAAAAAAAAAAACCCCTTTAAAAAAATCTAATTAAAATTCCCAAAAAATTTTATTTTTCCAATTACTTTTAATAACCAGGGGGAAAATGGGAATCAGCCCAAAAAAAAATTTTCGAAAAGAAACCCTTTGGGAAAGGTCCCAAAAAAAAACCGGAAATTTAGTTTTAAAAATTTGGGTTAATTTAAAAAAACCTTGTTTTCTATTTTCAAAAAAAAACTAAGGGGGGCGAAAATTTGGGGAAAAAACCCAAAAAAATTTTTTTTTAAACCTTTGGGAAATTCGGGGCCAAAAAAAAGGCCTTTGGAAACCAAATAATAAAAAAAAATATTTTAGTAAAAGGGCGTACTTTTTTGGGGTTTTTAGTTTAAAAAAGTTTATTTCTTTTTTTGGCACTTTTTTTCCATATTTTTTTTTTTTAAAGGTGGGGGAAACCGGGGGGCCCCCCACTGCATTTCGCATTTGGAAATTTTTTGGGGGTTTGTTAGTAAAAAATTTACCTTAAAGGAAAAAAAAAAATTAATTAAAAAAAAAACGCTTCCGTTTTTTTTTTTAAATTTTACTTTTTTTTGAAAAAAAAAAACCCCCCAAATGTAAAAAAAAAAAATTTATGTTTTAGGGAAAACCCTTTGTTTTTTCATATTTTGGGAAAAATTTTAATTTCCACGAAAACAAAAAAAAAATTGTTGAGGTTTTTTTTTGGGACATTTTTCCATTTTTTTTAGGCGGTTTTTTTCGTTTTTTCAAAAAAGCTTAAAAAGGGGTTTTTGTTTTTTGGGGTTGTAAAATTTTTAGGGAATTCTTAAAAAAACAGTTTTTTTTAAATGTTATTTTTTTTAAAATTAGTTTTAAAAAAAAACCTTTTTAAAAATCTTTTTTTAAAAGGTTTTTTTTTATTTTTTTAGTTTGAAAAAACTTTGGGCCATTTAAAGAACCCTTCCCCAGGGATGGGGAAGGTTTTTTGGGGCCCAAAAAGGGGGTTTTTATTTTGAAAAAAAAATTTTAAAAAGTGGGGAAACCCCGAGGGCCCCAAGGGCCCGGGGGACCAAACCTTTTAAAGGTTTTTAAGGGCAAAAACCCCCCCGGGGTTTTGGGGGGGGGGGGTTGGTAGGAAAGCGGTTAGGGGGTTCCTGGGGGGGGAAACGTTTTCGTTTGAAACTCCCTTTTCCCACCCGGGGGTTTTTTTTATTTCGTCGGGGTTTTTTTTGGCCCCCCTTGCAACCCCCGGGGCCGTTTATTTTTAAGGTCGGGCCGGTTTTGGGGGTTTTTTTGTTTTTTCCGGGGGAAACCCCGGGAAAACCCAAAAACCGGGGGGGAACCCCTTCCGGCCTTTGGAAGGGGGCGTTGAAGGGGCCTTAACCATGAGCTCCCCATTTTCCCCGGGTTTTTAACTTTGAAAATTTCCTTTGTTTTTTAAAACCTGTTTTGGGAAAAGGGGTTTTTTTAAAAAAGGGGTTTCCGGGGGGGCCCCAAAAAAAAAAATTTTCAAAAAAAAATTTTTTAAAATTTTTAAAAAAAAAGGGGGGTTTTTACTAATTTTTTTGGGGGGGGTTAGAAAAAACTTTTAAAATTTGAAAAGGGGGATAAAAATTTAGGTTTTTTTTAAAAAAAAACCCTTTTTTTTTAATTTAAAAAAAATTTTAAAAAATTAAAAAAAAAATTTTTAAAAAAAAATTTTGTTTGGAAAAATTTGAAAAAAATTTTAAAAAATTTTTTTATTACCCAAAAAAAAATTAAAATTTTTTTTTTTTTAAAATCTTTCCCTTTTTGATTTTTTTTTTTTTATAAATTTTTTTTTTTGTTTTTTTTTTTTTTTAAAAATTAATTGGGGTTTTTTTTTTTTTTTAAATATTTTTTTTTTGAAATTTCTACAAAAAAAAACTCATAGTATGAAAGCAAAAAAAAAATATAAATTTTAAAAAAAAAATTTAAAAAACCAATAACAGCAATTTTCCCCCCCGAAAAAAAAAAAAAAAAAAAAGGTTATTTTTTTTGGGAAAAAAAAAATTGTTGGAAAAAATTTTGCCACTCTTTTAAAAAGTAGTTTTTTTTTGAGTTTTAAAAATCAAATTTAAAGGGGGGAAAAAAATATCATCAAAAAACACGTTTTCCAAGGAAAAAAAAAAAGTTTTTCAAGTAAGGGGGGGGCTCGCGACCCAAAACACAGATTCAGCCCCAAAAAAAAACTAAATATCTCACGTTTTTTACTGCAGATATAAAAAAAAAAAAAAATTTGTTTCAAAATTTGTAAATAATTGTATTATTTTTTTTAAGATAATAAATTTTAAATTTTTTTTTTTTTTTTAAAAAGATTTGGGGTTCCCCCGGCCCCCCTTAATTCAAAAAAATTATCCTTTTTTAAGTATCTTTTTATTAAACGTTCTGAATAATTTATTAGAACTTGTTATTTTGTGGGTTTCAAAAAATTTTTATTCAAAAAAGCTTTTTAAGCTCTTTCAGGTTTTTTTTTTTGGGGGCTTATAGATTTTTTTTTTTTATCAAAATAACCATAAAAATTTTTTTCGCTGTTTTTGCAAAAAAAAACCTAATGAATTGTTTTTTTGCGAAAAAAAAAAAAAAAAGTTCGCCAAAAAAAAAAAAAACCCACCCTAACTCAAATTACATAAAAAATGTTATTTTTTTAACCCCAAAACCCCCATTTGTTTTTTTTGTCTGGAAGACATTTTTTTTTATTGACTTAAGATACCCCTTTTTTTTTCTGGACCAAAAGCGGGTTTCCGATAGAGGTCCCCCCCCTTAAAACCTAGGTTTCAAAACCCCGGGGGCCAATAAAAAGTAGGATTTGGGCCAAACCCCCCAAGGGAATTTTTGATTTGGGGTCCCATGCCACCAGTTGTTTTGTTTTTTCCCGCCCCGAGGAAGAATGATGTGGGTTTGCCCCTGAAAAAAAAACATTTTGGGCCCAATAAAAAACCCCATTTATTGCTTTTTTAGTTTCCCCCCCCGGGTTTATAATGGAAAAAAAAGTCTTTTGGGGTCCGTCACCCCCACTTTTCATTCCCCCGAATACAGTTTTGTTGGGGGCCCAAAGTGTGATAGGGCAAAAAATTTTGGCGCAATCAAAAAATTAGAATACGTTGAAAATTTTTTCAGAAAGAATTCGAATTTTTTAAAAATTAAAAAAAAAAAAAAACTGCAAAATTTGGGGGTCTTTAAAGTAATTTTTATTAGAAAATTTAAAAATCACCTTGCCTTTCGCAACCCAATTTTGCTCGAAAAAAACAAATTCTTTTAAGACAAAAAAAATTTTAAAAATAATTTTTTTTTTGGGGGACATCTTTTTCGTTTGAAATGACGTCAAAAAATATATTTTTTGCTCGAGATTCTTTGTATTTTTTTAATAGGAATTTTTTTTTCATTATATTTAAAAAGCGGGGGAAAATATAAAACTATCTTTATTACATAAAAAATTAATTTTTGAAAAAAACGAAAAAGTAATAATTTTGAATTTTCGAAATAAAAATAAAAAAAAACTAGCCAGATTTAGCATGTAAATGGTTTTTAATATAGAATATTATGCTGTGTTTGTCCCCTTTTTTTTTACCGTTAAACATAACTGTTGTGTGGAAGGGGGTTAAGTGCCCAGTTTTCTGTTACAAACCTACTTTTAAATAATTTGGGTAATAAAAACCGAAATAGTTTAATAATAGCCAAAAATTAGCTAAAATTTAATGCTCATTTAAAAAGCATAGGAAGCCCTTTTTATTAGAATTAAATCACCATTGCCCATTTGAACAATCTTTTATCGAAGAAACTAATTCTTTCAGACAATAAATTAAAATAAAATTATTTTTGCGGACATCGATCCCAGTTTGGGAAATGACGTCAAATATATTTTTCACTACGAGATTCCTTTGTATGTTGATATGTATGTATGTCTCCTAGCTTTTAAATAAATGTTTTCATTCTATTTAAAAGCAAAGGGAATATTACATATCTCTATAAAATTAATTTTGCAAAACGATAAGTAATAATTATTGAATTTTCGAAATAAAAAATAAAATGAAACAAGCCAAATTTAGCATGTTAAATGTTTAATTATAGAAAATTTAATGCTGTGTTTTTGGGCCCCTTTTTTTTTCCCGTTGAACCCAACTGTTTTTTGTGGGGAAAAAACGGACTGAGTTTACAGATTCTGTTTACCAAACCTACTTGTTTAAACGCATCAATTAGAGACTTGAGATTAGAATAAACTAAGGATATTTCAACACAAAAATCGTCCCCCCCAAAAATTTCAACTAAAATGCCATCGTAATTTTCTTTTTTTTTAAACCCCAGATAAACCATACTTGTATAAGTTTTTTTAAGTAAAAATTTTCAATTATTTTAGTAATAACCTTAATGATGTAGTAAACTTATTTCGAAAAATTTGGAAATGTTAAATCTATTTTTTACAATAAATTTTTTCAAGCGAATAATTATATTTAAAAAATTGTGTTTGAAAAACCAACAGTATCACGCAAACTTAAATTAAAACTAAAAAATGGCAAATCGTAAGTGCTGTTAAAAAGTTATCATAGACCATTATAAAAAAAAAACCAAAAATTTATTCCTATTACCACAAACATCAATGCACGAATTTAGTCATACAATCATGACACTCCATACCCCGAAAAAAAAAGCATATTTATTTGCTATCGTAAAAGGGGCTTTTTGGAGCCCCTTCGCTAAGGCATTTCGCCTAGCATGCGGAAGGTCCCCAGGTTTTTTTGGATGCGGGCATCGCCCAAAAAAACTGCCGACCTATAAACGGCCCGTGCAGCCAAATTTCCCCGACGAATAAAAACCCCGTAAAAAAAAAAATTTAAAATTTTTTTAAAAAAAAATTTTTAAAAAAAAAAAAAAAATTTTTTTTTTTTTTTTTTTAAAAAAAAAAAAAAAAAAAAAAAAAAAATTTTTTTTTTTTTTTTTTTAAAAAACCCTTTTTTTGGGGGGGGGAAAAAAAAAAAAAAAATTTTTTTTTTAAAACCCCCCTTTTTTTTTTTTTTTAAAAAAAAAAATTTAAAAAAAAAAAAAAAACCCAAAAAAAAAAAATCCCCCCCCCAAAAAAAAAAAAAAACCCCCCCCAAAAACCCCCTTTCCCCCAAAAACCCCTTTCGTTTTTTTTCCCTTTTTTTTTTAAAAAAAAAATTTTTTTTTTTTAAAAATTTTTTTTTTTTTTTTTTTAAAAAAATTTCCCTTTTTTTTTAAAAAACCCTTTTTTTTTTAAAAATTTTTTTTAAAAAATTTTTAAAATTTTTTTTTTAAAAAAAATTTTTTTTTTTTGGGTTTAAAAAAAAAAAAAAAATTTTTTTTTTAAAAAAAAAACCCCAAAAGGGAAAGGGAAATTTTTTAAAAAAAACCCAAAAAAATTTTTGGCCCTTTTTAAAAAAAAAAAAAAAAAAATTTTTTTTTTAAAAACCCCAAAAAAAAAAACCAAAAATTTTTTTTTTTTAAAAACCCCCCTTTCCCGAAAAAAAAAAAAAAAAAAAAAATTTTCCCCCCCAAAAAAAATTTTTTCCCCCCCCCCCAAAAAAAACCCCCCTTTGGGGGGTTTCCCCCCCCAAAAAAAAACCCCCCAAAAAAAAAAGGGGGCCCCTTTTTTTTTTTCCCGGGGGAAAAAAACCCCAAAAAAAAAAAAAAAAAAAAAACCCCCCCCCCCGGGGGGAAAAAAAAAAAAACCCAAAATTAAAGGGGGGGGGCCAAAAGGGCCCCAAACCCGCCCCCCCTTTCAGTTTCCCCCCCCGGGGGGCCCCTGGGGGCCTTTTTTTGGGGTTTGGGGCTGGGCCCTTTTTTCCCCCCGGTTTAAGGGTTTGGTTTTAAAAAAAGGGCCCCCCCACGGGGGGAAAAAAAACCCCCCAGTTTTTTTTTTATTTTTTTCCCAAAAAATTTTGGCGGGGGTAACCCCTTTTTTTTAACCCAAAACCCTTTTTTAAATGGGGTTTAAAAAGGGAGGGGTTTAAAACCCTCCCCCCCCAAACCCGGGGGTTTTCCCCAAAAAACCCCGGGGGGGGCCCCCGGGGTTGGGGGGCCCCAACCAAAGAAAAGGGGAAAAAACCCCCCAAAACCCCCCACGGGCCCCCCCAAGGGGGCCCCCCGGAATGGGGGATTTAAACTTTTAAAATTACCCCTTTCAAAGCCCCTTAACCGTTTTGGCGTGATTTTTTCCCCCCCTTTTTAACGGTTTTTTGCTTTTTTTTGGGGGGGTTACCCCCCTTTGGTTGGTTTTCTTTAAAAATTTGGGGAAAGGGGGTTTTCTTTAAAATGGGGGGAAACCCCCCGTTTTAAATTTTACCCCTTTTTCCGTGGAAAGTTTTCTAGTCCCCAAAAAAAGATTTTTTTTTAAAAAAATAAAAACAAAAAAACCCCCCTTGTTTTTAACCCTTTTTTCAGTTTTTTAAAAACCCCACAAAATTTTTTAACCCTTTATCAAAAAAAAACCTTTTTTTCCCATTAAAATTTTTTTTTTAAAAAGGGAGTTTGCCAAAAAAATTTTTTTAAAAATTTGTAAGGGTTTTTTTTTAAAAATTTTTATAAGAAATTTCGAAATTAAAAAAAGGATTTTTTAAAAAACAACAAACACCCCAAAAAATTCCCCCAAAAAAAACCATTTTAATTTGGGGGAAAAAATTGGGTTTAAAATTCCCCTTAGGGGGCCCTAAAAAAAAAAAATTAAAAAATCTTTGGGAAAAACCAAAATTTTTTAAAAAAAACCAAAATTTTTTAAAATTTTTTCACCCTTTTTTTTAAAAAAAATTTTAAATATTTTTAAGCCCCAAAATAATTTAGGGCCCAAACCCCCCAAAAAAGGGTTTTTTTCCCCCTGCCCCCCCTTAAATTCTTTTTTCAGGGGTTTCAAGCCCCTTTTGAAAAACCCGGAAACAAAAAAAACTTTTTTCCACAGGGGAAATTTTTTTTTTTTTACCAAAAAACCTGGGGAAAAGGTTTTTCCCCCCAATTAAAAAAAAAACCCCCCCAACGGGCGGCTTTTGGGGAAAAAAAGATTTTTAAAAAAATCCCAAATTGGGGCCCCTTCAAAAATGGGGGTTTGTCACGGGGGCCCCTCGGGTTTTTCCCCCCCCCCCTTTTCCCCCCCATTTTCCAAATGGGGACCGGGGGGGGAAATTTTAAAAAGGGGAACTAAAAAAAAAAAATTTTTGGGGAAAAGATAAAAAAAAAAAACTAAAAAAAGGATAAAGGAAAAAAAAAAATTTTTTTGAAAATTTTAATATTTTTGAAAATTACCCTTTTTCATTTTTTTTTTAATTTTCAGTTTAAAAAAATTTGGGCCCCCCTAAGGGATTTTTTTTTAATTTTTTTTTTATTGGGGAAAAATTTAATTTTTTAAAAAAATTAAAAAAACCCCTTTAAAGGGGAAATTTTTTTTTTGGAAATTAAAAAAAAAATTTCCCCCCCAAAAAATTTTTCAAAACCTTTTTTTTTGTTTGGGTTTTTTAAAAACTTTTAAAAAATTTTTAAATTTTTTTTTGGCTTTTTTTTTTTTGGGGTTTTCCCATTAAAAAAAGGTAAACTTAAAGAAGAAAAAAATTTTAAAAGAAAAAAAAAATTTTTTCTTTTGAAAAACCCTTTTTGCCTTTTTGAAAAAATTTAAAAAAAAAACCCAATTTAAAAAGGGAAGGGTTTTTTAAAAAAATTTTAAACGGGGGGATTTTAAAAAATTTAAAAAATTTAAATTTTTAAAAATAAAAAAAAATTAAAAAAAAAATTTAAGTAAAAATTAAATTTAAAAAGGGGAAAAAAAATTATTAAAAAAAATTTTTTTGGGTTTTTAAAATTTTTTTTTTAAATTTTTTTAAAAATCGGGGTTTTTTTTTAAATGAAATTTTTAAATTTTTTTTAAAAAAAAATTGAAAAAAAATTTTTTAACGGGAAAATTTTCCAATAAATAAAGAAAAGAAACATGAAATTTTAAAAAACAAAAAAGGGGGGGCTTTTTAAAATTATAAATTTTTTTTTTGAAAATTGGGAATATAAAAAAATAAAAATTTTTTTTTGAAATTATGGGGAAAAATTTTTTAAATGTTTTGGGGAATAAGAATTTTTTTTTTGTTTTTGGAAAAAAAAATTTTTGGGGGTTTGTTTTTTTTTTTTGGAAAAAAATAAAAAAATTTGGGAAATGTTTTGGGGAAATATAGGAAAAAAAATTTTTTTGGGGAAATGGGGAAATAAGGAAAATTTTAAAATTTAAAAAAAAATTTTTTTTATTTTATTAAAATTTTGGGGGGGGAATATTATTTTTTGAAATAAGAAAAATTTTTTTAATTGGGAAATATAAAAAATTTTTAATGAAAAGGGGAAAAAATTTAAAGAAAAAAAAAATTATGTTTTTTGGAATTATAAAAAATTTAATTATTTTTGGGAAATTAAAAGAAATTTTTAAGGGGTTTTTGGGGGAAAAATTAGAAAAAAATTATTTTTAATTTGAAAAAAAGGGAAAAAAAAATTATGTAATTAAAATATAAAATTTTTTTTAAATTTTGGGGGAAAAGGGGGTTTCCCCAAAATTATTACATTTCCCCCCCCCGGAACCCCAAAAAAAAATTTTAGACCCCATTTTTGGGTTTTTTTTTTTTTTTAAGAAATTTAAATTGAAA
>JAFNEN010006856.1:0-10247 GCA_019343175.1 Oedothorax gibbosus | reverse complement strand
TTGTGTTTCCTTTTTATTTTCGAGTTTTCCTTTTTGGGGACTTAGGGGGCAATTTTTTTAATACGGTAAAACCCCTGATTTTATGTCCAAGTTCGTACGTTTATCCCGTTTCAGGCATTTACCCCAAAAAAGTCCAATTTAATTAAAGCTATTTAATTTTACCACTTCGTACTTTTTCCTTTTATACGCTTTTTTTTTTTCCCCCCATGAAACACGTACGAGGGGTTTCACGATGTGATAAGTGAAAGCATTATTTTAATTAAATCTAAAAGAAAAAGCTCAATACTATTTTCTTTATTTGGGGTTTTTCCAAGCTAATTTTGGGTTTTTACTATTTAAAATTAAATTTGAAGGTTATAGTCTGGTCAAAATAGCCAAAAATAGGGGTGGTTTACAAAAAATTCCCCCCCCAGCAAAAATTTTTGGTTAGATTTTTGGGACATATTTTTAGAAAAAATTTTAAAGTCCCCCCCCGATCCCTGTCTGCTTTTTCCGCCATTTTGAAAAAAGTTCGAAATTTGCCCTTTTCCCAGTTTTTGGGCCTATAATTTTTCCTAAGCATTTTAATCAAACTTTCGACACAAAGTTGTAAAAAACAAAATTTTCTTAAAAATAGGTTCGAAAAAGTTTTATGTACAACAATTAGTTAAAGAGCTACAAATCAGCAAAAAGGGTTAACATCGAGTGTTTCAAATTTTTTTTTATTTCCCCGACTTTCATCACCGTAACTTACATAAAATTCATTTATCTAAACAATGATTTTACAAGTCGTAAAAAATTAATTTTCCTAAAAAATACATTTCAAAAAAAAGTTTCTTAAAATTTTCCCAAGAAGAAAGGTTAAATTTACAGAAACCCCAAAAAGGCTATTTCCCCCAACGACACATGTTTTTTGTTTTGAAGTGTAGCTCTTTTCCTTTGTATTTTTGTACTTTTTTTGTGAATAAAAAAACTTAGAAAAAATTTTTTCTATAAAATAGTTCTTTTGTGTGTTCCATACAATGAAATGAAAGGGAGCTACGTAGATGAAAAAGGGCTTTAAAATCTTAAATTTTCGCCAAAAAGATTTTTTTCCCTTTTTAAATCCAAAATTTTTTTTTTAAACTTCATTTTAGTGGAACATAATTATCTAAAATTGTAGAAATCATCATTTTATATTAGAAGGTTTTAAAAGTTATTTTAGTTTCAATACCAAATAATTTAGGTATATTTTCAAAAAACATGAGCAAAAGCCGTTATTTTTGCCAAAGCCCAAAGATCAAAGACGAGATCTTACGATATGAGGGTTTTTATAAAAAATATTTTTTAATATCGTTCCCTATTGTTATTGATGGGGATTTTTACCCCAAAAGTGGTGTGGAGTCGAAACGGACTTACAGAAATTTAAAAATGATTATAGAAGTACATTCTCTAGCATTATGGTTTACGGTAATAGTTGTATTTGATGGCTCCCCCGTCCGGTCAAAATGAATTTCAATTAAAAAAAATTTCGCATAAGCTAAATTTTGGTATAGGTCTTGGTACACTTTATAAGTAAAATATAAAAAAGTCCCCACCGATCCCATTTTTGCAAAAAAAATTTTTTAGGTCAAAGGTCGCAAATATCTGGTTTTTTGATTTTTCTCGTAAACGGAAGGTTTCATAAAAAAACCCATTCCTGGGATATCACCATTTAAAAATTCGAAAAATATTTGCTATGAATTGGCCCCCCTACCCATTATCCTTTTCGATGAGATGGGAAGCCTAAAACCAAAAAGTCAGCTATTTAAAATTTGCTTTCAATCAGGGGACATTAAAAATTGACAAACACAGCTACTACTTATCGAGGGAGGAATCTATACACCGCGTTGTAAGGGATCAAAAAGGGCCCTTTAAAACGTTATTTTGTTTAAAACTTTCAGATGTAATAGACATTTGGTTAGAGGACTATAGTTTTTGAGGGTTTATTTGAATATAAAAAAAAACATTAAAGCGCAAAACAAGGGACGTGAACTACAAAAAAATTTTAATCTTCTGATGTCTTTTTTGATCAATTTTGACAGTTCCAACAAACCCAACAACAATTTTGGAAATACTCCAAACAAGCTGGTTTCTTTTTCAATGTTAGTGAAAAATTAACAACTGCGAACATTAGTAAAACAAGCTGAAAATGATGTGAGTTTTTTAAAATTTGAAAACAATAAAAACAATTCAATGCAACAAATAAAATATCGTTTTTGGTAAAGATGTCGTTTTGTTAATACTAGACGGCACGAATCCAGTTGAAAAGACGTTTTTTTTTTAAAACCCTGGTACGGCTAGAACAATCAAAATATATTCACCGAAGATTTTATTGCTTATCCAAAATGTCAAAATAATATTTATTTTACATGCAATAAGGGGCTGCGATACTACGTCAGCAATTTTTAGAAGGGGTAAAACATCAGTTTTTAAATTTGGGTTTAAAAAACGTAATGATTAATTGATTGCCAAAAAGTTTTTAAAAAGAAGATTTTCCCCAGAACCCATTCAAAAAACGGGATTATTTTCTATTGCTGTTAGGGAGCTCCAAAAAAATGATTGTATGACAAGAAGTATTTAAGTTTTTAAAAAAAAAAAACACGGAAAATAAAAGGTACAACTATCTTTCCTTCCTCCAACCTCTGCTTTGCTTTTCAACATTGTATCGAGATATGTGCCGTAAAAAAGTCGGATTATATTTTTCTTTAGATGTACAAGCCCTGGCCCAAATTTTTTAAAAAATTGATTCAAATGCAACAGATATAATTATTATGATATTTAAGGGAGATAATGAGCATCTTTTTGTGAAAATTATAGTATAGAAAGAGGAAGAAGTGAAAAAAAGAAAGCGAAGAAGACATTATGTTGAAGAAGGATTTGAAGATTTTCAATAGATTAAAATTTTCCCGAAATTAAAAAAAAAAATTCTTTTTATTTGTTTAAACAATTCCCTTTTTATTGAATAGAATATTTTTAAATAAAACTAATAGAAAATACTATGACTGCACGAACCCCTTTGATAAGACGTTTTTTTTGAAACCCAGTTGGGCCCTGAACAATCAAAAATATATTCATCAAAGAGTTTTTTGCTTATACAAAATTCAAAATATATTATTTTTTCAAGTGAATAACTGGCTGCGAAAAACGTCAGCAATTTCAGAAGGGGAAAAACAAGTATTTAAAATTGGGGGAAAAAAAATAAGAAGTAACGAGAGTGTACAATAGAAAATTGAACATTTTTTTCCATAGTTCAATTGGAAAGTTCCCTTAAACTAAAAAAACATAAAATACTTATTTTTTTTTTTTAAACTTTTGTTTAAATAAAATTGAAAAAACTTTATCAAATTCATGTATTTTTTTTTGAATAAATAAACATCTTGTTTTTTATTTTAAAATTTCCCAAATTTTTGTTTTCAAATCTAAAAAACTTTTAAAACCCCCTTAATAAAGAAATAATGATGTCTACAAGTTTTAGAATAATTATGTTCCACTAAATGAAGTTTAAAAAAAAAATTTTTTGGGATTTAAAGGGTAAAAAAAAATTTTTGGGGAAATTCAAGATTTTACGCCATTTTTTGTACTAAAGTAGCTCCCTTACATTTCATGTATGGAAAACAAATAAAACCCCTTTATCGAAAAAAATTTTCTACAAGTTTTTTTCACAAAAACAGTAAAAAAAAAAATGGAAAAGAGCTAACTTAAAAAATAAAAGGTGTCGTGGGTTTAAAATAGCCTTTTTTTGGGGGGTTTGTAAATTTAAACCCTTTTTTTTGGGAAAATTTTAAGAAACTAGTTTTTAAAGGTATTTTATAGGAAATTAAATTTTTTACGACTTGTAAAATATGTTTTTTGATAAAAAATTTAAATTTATGAAGTTTCGGCGAAAAAAAAAACGAGGGGAAAGAAAAAAAAAATCGAAACTCTCGAATTTTACACCCTTTTTGCTAATTTGTAGCCCTTAATAATTGTTGTACAAAAAAAACTTTTCGACCTTTTTTGAAAAAATTTTTTTTCTACAACTTGTGCGAAAAGTTCCATTAAAAAATGCTTAGGAAAAAGGTTTATAGGCCAAAATGGAAAAAGGGGGCAAAATTTCGAACTTTTTTTTCAAGATGGGGGAAAAAAAGCAGACAGGGGAAATCGGTGGGGACTTTTGAATTTTTTTTATAATATGTACCAAAGATCTATCCCAAAAATTTTAGGGGGTGCGAATTTTTGTTAATAAAAGTTTTTTTTGACCGGACTTTTTTAGTGGAAAAACTGCAAAATTACAAAAAAAAAATGAAGGAAATGGGCATTAAATTTTTTTCTTTTTGAAAAAATATGTCTGTTAAAAAAGTTTTTTTAAAATCGGAAAAAAAATAAATTCTTTTTTTTTGAAAAGGGGAGAAATCGTTATTTTAACGGGGGAAGACATGTTCATTAAACCCAAAAGTTCAATTTTTTTTAAAAAGATTTAGCACGTTCTTCCACTAAGCTCTTCAATTTTTTTTCAAGCATCGTACTTTTTAACCAGGGTAAAGTGATAAGCGAACTTGAGCACAACATCACGACGATATCGACGGGCGTCAGAAAATGGTATTTTTAAGTAAATTTTGTATTGTGAATTTCTTTATGCGTCCCGGATTTGGCTGGGCCCTACAAGCTCAAGGCCCGGGCCTGGGGGCCCCAGCGGAAGGGGGCCCTTAAAGAGATAAAATCGAAAAAAAAAACCAAAAAAAATTAAAAAATCGCCAAACTCCAAAAAAACTATCGCCTGAGGGCCTAAAAAATGCCAAACTTGCAAAAAAAATCGGCACTGCATTTATCCCGGGGGTTTTGCAGCATCGAAGACGTTTTGAGCCCAGGTTTCCCTGGACCCCCTGTGGGGGAAGGACAAGGAAAAAAACCAAGCGAATTACCCGACCCTTCAACTTTATGATCCTTCTTAAAAAAACCCAAAAATATTTCATCATTCTTCATGACAAGGTACCCTTAGGGCAAATTTTTAACCGCCCCGCCCAGGGGGCCGGCGCACGAAAAAAGGAGTTGGGCGACCAAGGCAGAGGAAGGAATAGAAGATCTGCGTAAAAAAATAAATTTTTTCTTTAATATTCTTTAAAGCAAAAAAATTTTACTTTAAAATATATCTTTCAATGACTTATTATGCACTAAAATTTATTTTAGATGATTTATGTTTCAAAAAGAAAAAATTTAAAAGTCTTTGTTCTACTTTTTAAAATCGCTAATTAGCCTTTCCCCTGAAGAAAAGATCAAGATTTTTTACTATAATTAAATTTATCTATCAAAACGAAAATTAAACTTAAAATAAAAGGTTAATGTTTAAAATTATAATGGGGCCCTGAAAAATTAAAATCTTTTAAAAGCCAGTTTTGGGTTTCAGTCATTTTTTTATAAAAAGATACCTTAAATTTTCTAATGAATGTGTGCAGTATTAATTAGTTTTAAGGAAAAAACCCAATCAACGACGTTTAAAACCTGAAGTCGCCGGGTTTAGGATCTGACCCATTAGGTATAGTAAAATAGAAGGTTGAAGATTTTGTGGGGAGGCGGAGGGAGCGGGTTTTAAAATAGTTTTAATGTGCGTCGTTCAAAATTTAAAAAAAAAATGGCCAAGCATAAAGATATAAATGAGAAAAAAAAACAAGACTGAAAAGGTGAAACTTAATTCCGAAGCCCCCAACTACCAAGGGGGACCAATCTTATCTGTTCATCCTTTTATCCTCTGTACGCTTAAGGTATCCATATGCTTGGACAACTTTTTTTTTAATTTTGAGATAGACTTTTAAAAATTCGTGAGAAGATCAGGCAAAAAATTATTTTACGGAATAAAAAAATATTAATTAATAAGTTAAATTTAAAATTTAAAATTTAAGGTGCCAAATTGGGCAACAAAACATTTTTAAATTTACTTTTTTTTACAAAACTTTTGCGAAAACAAAAAGAAAGTATCCATTTCTTTAGAGTTTAATTTGCATTTTTCATGAAAATTTTACAGCAAATATAAAAATTATTAATATTATATGTGCACTTCTTTTCAAGAACTTGAAGTTAAGGTTGTCCAAAGGGTGCATTGTTGTGCTACTTGCCCCCATTCGATGGTGATAAAATCTAAAATTCTTTGGTAAGCAGTTTGGGGTTTTTTTTATTAAATTTCAAACCGTTTAAATATTAATTTTACGTGATGGTTTTTTAAAATCCCTTTAAAAAAGTAAATTTTTTTTAATAAAATTTATCAGTAGAATTTTGTGTTTCAAACATATTTTAGAAAGTAGTTTAAAAACAAGGCCAAAAGGAAAGATCCAAAATTTAAAAATTAAATCATTGCAAATTTTGTGAAGTGCTTGAATAAATTTTTAAAAAACCAAACTTTTCGGGTTAGAATATTTAAAATTATTCATTTCCTTTAAAAAAAAAACCCCTTTGTCGAAAATATATAAATTTGTGTATATCGAACAATGTTATGTGTTGGAATCCCTTTTCCAGGTCATTACCCCCCTTTACCAGGGCCCGGGGATTGGAACAGTGCGATGCAGTGGGGGCCCATGGATGAAGAAGAGAAAAATGGTAACCATGAAGATTGCCTTCTTTTAAATCGACACATTTAAATAAAAACCTCCTTTTGGGAGCACAGAATTTTTAAATCGTTATTGCATAAGTGCTGCCCCAGAAATGAAAAATGGAATTTTTTAACACATGGAATATGAAAACAAAAAAAAAATAGGAAGAAGGTTATAGTTAGTATCGTAAAAATGAAAGGTTTGCAGTGAAATAGAGAGAAATTTTTCAAAACAAGTGTAAAGTTTGATAAAAAAAAACTGTAAGTTAAAAAAATTTAGTCCAGAGCTTGTTCAAATATTTTTTTTGTAGGATTTTTAAATTTTAATTTGTTAGAAAAAAAACTACAATTTGCTTTGGGTTTTTAAAAAAAAAAAAAAAGTATAACTTTTTAAAAATAACTTTTTTTTTTTCCCTAATTTAAAACGCAAAAAAAATTTTTTACTGTTACTTATCATTTGAGCTTTTAGTAACCAAAAAACTGTATAGTTGTAAAAAAAAATGAGCCCAGTAAAGTAATTTTCACGCTCCCAAATATTAGAAAACTACATATATTTTAGTTTTAAAATTTACTAGAATTATTAAAAAAATAAAATTTTTTTAAATTGAATATTCTATAGTCCACGGGTACAGTGTAGACATATTCACTAGACTTAAATAAGACGTCTCAATTTATAAATCAGGGTTTTTTTTTTTTTAAAATTTTAGGAAAAAACCAAAAAAAATGCAGGTACATTAAGAGTGAAAATACGTAAAAAAGATATAAAAAGCATATTGTTTCCATACAAATAAGATTTAACCCCCGGGTTTTAAAAAAACTAAGTTAAATTTAATTAAAAATTTCTAATTCCCGAAGCGGGGCTCCAAACCAAGTGCCTAGTTTTATCCCCAAAAGGAAAAAAAATTTTTTTCTAAACCACTTCCTCCGGGTTTGAATATTTTTTCAAAACATTTTTGAAAGATAAATTAGATAACTTACAAATCTCTGAACCCACTATTTGAAAATTTTTGCTTCAATATTTGGTAAAAAAATTTTTGAAAAAAAAAAATTCAAAAACCCCTTTCAAAAATGGTATTGTCGGGACCTGCAAGCACTACTTTATCCCCTTAAAAAAAAAAATGTTTCTAAAATTTTTTCAGTAAAAAAGGGGGAAAAGTGGGGAGAAAAAATTTTTTTTTTTTCCATTGGATTTAAAAACACTAAACACTTTGGTTTGGTCCCCAAAGGGCTCATTTTCCCCCTTTAATACCAACATGGCTAAGAAAAACAGTGTTAATTTAAAGTTTTGAGTCTCATATAAAGTTTTTTAAATTTCAAAACTCACTTCCCCAAAAAAACAAAGATTAAAGGGGTTTATCCGCTCTTTTTGGGACATTTACTACGTAAACGTAAATAGACTTGCGAACCCTTTATTTTTAAGGGTGGTATTGGAGGGTAGCTCTAGCAATATTGTTTTGAGATTGCCCCAAAAAAAAAGAAAGCTATGGATACCAAAACCCCACATTAACCTTTTACTGTCCTCAAAACCACCAATTTGGCGGACCGGGAACCCGTATCTTAGCTCTGAAAAACCCTTTATAATCAGTTTCCTGGTTTTTAGCTTTCCCCACTACGTTATAAAGTAAAAAAAAGGAAGGTTTTATAAACGTTTAGTCCGTCTGTCCGTCCCCCTGTTCCCCCCACTTCCAGAAAGAACCACAAATCCCCCAGACAAAGGGGATACTCATTTTTTAAAACAAAAAATAGATTGGCTACATTCCAAATTTCATTTAAAAAATTTAAATTAGAAATTTATTTAAAAATTTTAAAAAATAATTTTTTTTTTTCACATTGAAAAACATGCAAATTTTATTTTTATTATATTTTCACGTTGTACCACAAGTCCCACAGACAAGTGGGGGTACGTCTTTTGAACCAAAAAATCAGATTGGCTAATGCCAAATTTCATTAAAAAAATTTTTCTAGAAGCTTATTTAAAAAATTAAAAAAACTAAAAAATTTTAAATTTCATTGAAATAACATGCAAATTCCATTTTTTTCAAAATTTTTACTTTGCCATTTTGTTTAAAAATACGAAAACTTTTGTTTTAAAAAAAAAAAAAAACTTTTTAAAAAATATTTTTTTATGTGATTAATTCGGGATGGATTGTTGATTATCACAATAGAGTTCTTTTAATGGGTTTTATATATATGATGTGAAAGAGCTAGAAATTTAACTTGGCATAAAAAAAAATATGCTAAATTTTTGTTTTATTTTTAAAACATCAAATTTTACAAATTATAAATTTTTGAACTGTAAAATTTTTTAACAAACTATAAATAAGTGAAAAATTTTTAAAAAATGTAAAAAGGGAAAAAAGTAGCGACAAAAATATTTATTAAAAAAAAATACATCTTATTCTTCGAACTTCAAACAAATTTAGCAAACGATAAAATCTAATTTTTAAATCTAGAAAAAAAGATTAATGAAAATAGTTTTAATTTTTGGCGTTTTAAAACTTTTAATTTCAAATAGCTAAAAAGGCCCCTGTTTTTTTTTTTTTAGAAAATTTAAAACAATTTGCCATTCGCAAAAACGCTAAAAAAATTTTTTTCTTTAGACAATAAATAAAATAAATTTTTTTTCGACATCGATCAGTTTGAAATAAATCAAATATATTTCACTACGGGAAACCTTTATGTTGATATGAAATGTTTTTATCTATTAAAAGCGAGGAATTGACATTTATTTTTTTTAAATATAAATTAATTTTTGCAACGATAAGTAATAAATTTTTGAATTTTTGAAAATAAAAAAAATGAAACTAGCCAAAATTTTGCTTGTAAATGTTAAATTAGAATTTAAAGTTGTGTTTGGGCGTTTTTTCCCGTTAAACACAAATTGTGGAAGCGAGTTAAGTGACAGATTCTGTTCAAAACTGTTATTATTGAAAGGGATGTTTAAGCATTTTTTACAGCAATAGAAGTATTTTTAAAGTATTACAATAAAATTAAAGAAAACAACACTCATATGGTTTTTCCCCTTCTTTTAGGAGACAAAAAAGCTTAAGGCCTATCAAACGCAAGTCATTGCCCACAGACTGCAGCAAGAATATTAAGACTTCACACTTTTGGGATGAAAAGAAACTAAACTTTTTTTAAAGTTTTATCTAAGATTTTCAAAACAAATTTCATTCAAAAATTAAAATTTCATTTAGAATTTAAAGTTTAAAAAAGTAATTTTAAAAAGTGCAAATTTTCTTCTTTTGCCAATAATTTTTTTAACTATTAAATAAAAAAATGGGCTCAAATTTTTTTTGGAAAATTTTTTTTTAAACCCCTATCAAAAAAAAATAAAGAAAAACTAATAAAAAAATTTCAGGGAAATTTTAATATCAAAAAAAGAATAACAGGGTATTTCAAAAAATTTTTTATTAGTGTAGTGCTGAAAAAAATGCAAGGAAACATGTAAATTTTTTTTTAAAACTGTTAAAAGGGTTTTAAAAAAAACTTTTTTTTTAAATTAATAAAGTGGGAATTTCTCTTCTTTATATAACAAACAAACAATTGACCCAAATAATTTTTTTTTCTACTAAGGGCTCAGGATAAATATATTCAATTCAAAGAAAGAAAAACCCAAAGACCAAGGAAACTCACAAAAGGAGTATATAAGATATGTTTATATTCGCCAAATTTAATAACTTTACCA
>JAFNEN010006854.1:0-10834 GCA_019343175.1 Oedothorax gibbosus | reverse complement strand
TCCCCAGTTTTTTAAAATTTGGGGTAAAATTTTTCTTCTTTTTAGTGATGGCCCCCCGAAAAAGTTTTGTGTAAAAAATAAAGATGGGGGGTTATTAACCCCTTCATCTATCCCTTCATCCAATTGAGGGGGGCGGACGGGATAAAAAATTTTATCCTTTGACAGTTTTGGTATTCCCTCAAATCACGTTTTTCGGTGTAGAAGAATACATGGAAAAAATTTTAAGGGCTTTCCCCCAAAAAATAGGGAAATATTATTTTTAAATACCCCCAAAAATTCCCGAAGAATGTTAAAAAATATTTAGATGGTAATAAAAATTAAACTGGAAGGGGAACATTGCGAAAAAGGAATTTCGAAGATTAAAGGCTTTTTTAATAAAACATAGGGGAAAAGGAAAAAAAATATAAAAAAACCCAAAGAAATTACTCAGAAATTATTTTTTTTTTAAAACCCCCAATACTTTTCACCCTACCAAAAAAAAAAAATTTGAACTCCAAAAAATTGGGGAAAATTTAGGGGATTAAATGGAAAATTTTAAAAACTATTTAAAAAACATTTAACAAAATTTTTGAGATCTCGGAAAACAAAAAAAAAATTTCCCATATTTGGATTGTATCCATATCGGAATGCTATTTTTAGAAAAAAAATTTTAAAAATTTTTTTAAGGGAAAAGCCTCTTTTTTTTTTTTAAAAAAAAATTTAAAAAAAAAAAAAAAATTAAATAAAAAAGAAAAAAATATAGAATAAAAAAAAAAAAAAAATTTGAAGCCTTGCCCTAGTTTTTTTTCATGCAAGGGGTTTAAATTTTTTTTTATTGAGTTGTTTTTGGTTTTGGGGTTTTCAGCTTACAATTTTTGGGTTAAAATAGCTTATTTTTTGGGTTTAATTTTTTTTACATCAATTGACAATTACAATTTTTCCCCCCATAACTTTTTCCCCACAAAAAATTTTTTTTTTAAAAAAAATTTTAAAAAAAAACCCCCAATTTTGGGGAAAAATTAAAATTTTAAAAAAAAATTTAATAAAAAATTACTAACAATTTTTTAAAAAAAAAAAAACCAAAATTTAAATTTAGGGGGAATTTTTTTTTCCCATTTAAAAAATTTTAAACAAAAAATTTTTTAAAAAAAACCCAAAAAAAACATTTTTTTTTTTTCCCAACAAAAAAAAAATTTAGAAAGGGTTATTTTTTAAATAATTTTGGCCTTTTTAAAAAACCCAATTTTTTTGAAATATTTTTTTTATTTTTTAAAAAAAAAACCCCTTGGGGTCAAAAAAAAATTATTTTTTTAAAATTAAATTTTGGGGGACTAAGGGGTATAAAAAAAAAATTTTTTTTAAAAAACCCCAAAAAAATTTTTTGGTTTTTTTTTTTTTGGGAAAAAAAAAATTTTCCCCCCCAAATTTTTTTTTCCAAGGGGGCCCCCATATAAAATTTTTTTTTTAAAGGGGAAAAATTTTTAAAGTTTTTAATTTTTTTAAATCCAGGGATTTTTTTTATAAAAAAAAACCCTTTTTTTTTTTAAAAAAATCTAAAAAATTTTTACACAAAAAAAGCAAAATATTTAAAAAAAAAGGGTTGGGGGTTTAAATTTTTAAAAAAAAAAATTTTAAAAAAAAATTTCCCATTTTTTTTTGGGGAAAAATGTTTTTCCATTTTTTTTGTAAAAAAAAAGGGGTTCCCACCCCCGGGAAAAAAGGGCCGGTTTGGGGGGTTTTTAAACCGCATTGGGGGACCCCCCCCCAAAACCAAAAATTTTTTGTTTAAAAATTTTAATGTATTTTTTTTAAAAATTTAATTATTTTTTTAAATTTTAAATTTTTTTTTAAAAATTTAAAAAAATTTTGCACAAACCCTTCCCAAAAAATTAAAAATTTTTTTTTTAAAGAATTTTTAAACCCCAAAATTTTTTTAAATCTTTTTTTTTTTTAGTTTTTAGAAAAATTTTTTTATTTTTTTTTCCCAAAAATCGAAAAAAAAATTTTTTTTTTGTATATAGGGCTTACAAAAAAAACCTTAAAAACTTTTAAAAAAAAATTTAAATTTAAATTTTTTTTTTGGGGAAAAAGGCATTTTTTATTAAACCCCTTTTTAAAGGGGAAAAAAAAAAAAAAAAAAAAAGGGGGATATTTTTTTAAAAAAAAAAAAGTTTTTTTTTTTTTAAAAATTATTAAAAAAAATTTTAAAAAAAAAATTTTTTTTTCCAACCCAATTATTTTCTTTTTTTCCTTTTTTACAAAAAATTTAACATGTTTTTTTTTTTGGAAAAAAACCAAATTTATTTTTTTTTTAAAAGGTTTTTAAAGGGTTTTTGGGGTTCCCCAGAAAAGGGGGGTTTTAGCCCCCAAAAAAAAAATTTTAAAATTTTTTTCATTTTCCCCCAAAATTGGCCCCCAAAACATAAAGTAAAGTTTTTTTTTTTTGGAAATTAAATTTTGTTGTATTTTTACCTTTAGGGGTTCCCCCCCATTTTTAAATTTTTGGGAAAAAAAGGGGAAAAAAAACCAAAAGGGGAAAAATTTTTTATTACCTTTTTTGGGGGTTTTGCCTCAAATTAAATTTCTAAAAATTTTTAGAAAAAAAAAAAATTCCCCTTTTAAAAACCCCAAAAATTTTTAAAAACTACTTTTTTTAACCCAAACAAAAAAAAAATTCTAAATTGGGTATTTTTGGTTTCCCCATTTTTTTCAAAAAAAAATTTTTTGGGAAAAAGAAAAACAAAATTTAATTTTTTTAATATTTTGGGAAAAATTAGGGGGCCAGAAAAAAGGGGGTTTAAATTTTTGTATTTTAAAATTTAAAAATTTTTTTCAAAAAATAAAAACAAAGGGGGTTTTCCCCATTTTTGGGTTTTTTTCCATCCCCTGATAAAAAAAAGAATTAAGGGGGGGAAATTTTAAAAAATAAAATTTTTGGGTTTTTTCCCCCAGAAAAAAATTTTGGGGCAGCCCCCAAAATTTTTTTTTTTTTTTTAAAAGGTTACCCCGGGACCCCATTTTTCCTTAAAAAGGGTTTAAATAAAAAAAAAAAATGGGTTTTTTGATTTTTTAAAACCCTTTTTTAAAAATTCCCAATCCCTTTTTTTGTTACTTTTTTTAAGTTAGAAGGAAAAAAAAAAACCCCACAAACCCATTAAAACCCCAAAAAAATTAAAAAAATTTTAAAAAAAAAACCCGAAAAAAAAAAAAAAAAAATATGCGGGGGGGGAAACCCACGTAAAAAAAACAAAAAACAAAAACCCCCAAAAAAACCTTTAAAAAACCAAAAAAAAACCCGGAACTTTCCAAAAAAAAAAAAAAACCAAAAGGGATGAAAAAACCTTTCCTTTCCCACTTTTTTTGGGAGCAGCCCCAAAAAAAACCCCCAAAACCCAAAAAGGGGAAATTTTTGGTTTTAAAGGGTTTTTTTAAAGGGGACTTAATGGGGAAAAGGGGATTTTGAAAAAAATTAAATTCGCCCTTTAAGGGGGGCCCCAAAATCCCAAAAAAAACCCCCTTTAGGGGAATTAGCCCTTTAAGTTTTGGGAAAAAAAAAAAAAATATTTTTCCTGAAAGGCCCCTTTCACCCCAAAGGAATTTTTTTTGATCCCAATTTAACCCAAGGGAAATTTAATTTTTTCCCGATTTTTTTTCCCCCTGAACGGTTTTTAAAAATGTGGGGGAAGAAATGTTTGGGGGTTTCCCAAAAAAACCAAAAAAAAGGAAAATGGGGGAAAATTAGTTGGGTAAATTAAAATTATTTGGGGAAAAAAAAGGGGAAGGGAAAAAATTTTTGTTGTGTTTTTAAAAAATTTTTGTTTTTAAAAATTTGCCCCCAAAAATTTTTAAAATTTAAAATTTTTTTTAGGGCCGGGTTTTAATTTTTTAAAGTTTTTAAAAAAAAAAGGGTATTGTTTTTTTTATTTTTGGGGGGGGTTTTTAAAAAATTTTTTGGATAATTTGTTTCCCCAAAATATTTTTTTTTACTTTTAAACTTATTTTAACCCCAAAGGGGGGGGAAAAAAAAAGGGTTAAAATTCCCCAGAAGATTTGGGTTAAAAAATTTTTTGGGGGAAAAAGCTCGAAACCCTTTTTTTCCGGGGAAAAAAATAATATTGGGGGGTTTTTTTGGGTGGGATTTGGGGAAAAATTTTTTAAAATTTTTCCCCTTTTTGGGTTTTGGCCCCAAAAAAATATGTTTTTAAAATTTGTTTTTTTTAAAAAATTAAAAATAAAAAAACAACCCCTTTTTTTTTACCCAAAAAGGAAAATTATTTTTCCCCCCCTTTAAAAAAAAACTTTTTGGGGGCCCTTTGGGGGAATTTTTTCCAAGAAAAACCCAGAAATACTAAAAAATTTAAATTACCCCTTTGGGGACCCAACAAAATTTTTTTGGGGGAAAAAAATTTTAAAAAAACCCCAAAAAAAAGGGAAAAAAATTCCCGGAAAAAAAAAACCCGGAAAATTTAAATTTTTTTTTTTAAAAATTAAAAATTAAAAAAACCACTAAAAAAAAAATCTTTTTTTATTGAAAAATAAAAAATTTTTAAAGTTTTTAAAATTTTTTTTAAAAATAGTTTTAAGCGTTTTTTTTTTTTTAAAATTTAAAAAAAAAAATTTTTCCCGGTTTTGAGCTTTTTTTTTTTTAACATTTGGGGGAAACAAAAAAATTATTTTTGGTAAAAAAAAAAAAAAAAAAATTTATTTAATTTTTTCACTTTTTTTTACTGTGAAATAATTTTTAAAAAAATTTTTTGGGCCCCAAACCCCCTTTAAAATTTCCCATATTATAAAAAAACAAAAAAAAAAAAATTTTCCCCCAAAATTTAAACAAAAAAATTATCCCCCCCTTGCTTTTTTTAAGGGGGAATTAACAAAATTCGAAAAAAAATTGTTTTTTTTAAAATTTTATTTTAAAAAAAAAAAATTTTCGGGGGGAAAATTAAAAACCCAATTTTTAACATTTTAAAAAAGGGAAACCCATTAAAAAAATTTTTTTTTTGTGGGAAAAAAAAAAAAAATTTAAATTCCCACTTTTTAATCTTGGGTTTTTTTTTACAAAATTGGGTTTTTTTAGAAAAATTTAAAAACCAAAATTTTAAAAAAAAAAACAAAAAGGCCGGCTATTTTTTTTTTGAAAATGTTTTTTAAAAAGGGAAATTTTTTGCTAAATCCCCCCCCCCAACTTTTTAAAAAAAATTTTTAAAACCCCCCAATTTTTTTTCCCCTTCACCGGGGGTTGCGGGAAATTTTTTTTGTAAAAAAATGAAAATTTCTTTTTTAAATTCAAACCCAAAAAAAAAAGAATAATAAAAATTTTTTTTTTTTAATTAAAAAAAAAAGGGAAAAAAAATTGTACGTTTAAAAAAACCGTTTTGAAAAGCAAAAACCCTTTTTTAAAAAGGGGGGCTTTAAATTTAATAAAAATAAATTTAAAAAATTAATTGGAACAAATTTTAAATCGGGAAAAAAAAAAAAAAATTAAAAATATTTTACTTTTAGAAAATTATTTTTTTTCCCAAAAAAATTCCCAAAAGGGGAATTTTAATCTTTGGGGAAAAAATTTTCCCTTTTTTTATTTAAAAATTCCCATTTTTTAATTTAAAATTTTTTTTTGATTTTTTAAAAAAAGGGGTTTAAATTTGAATAATAAAAAAATCGTTTTTTAAAGGTTACCCAAAAAACAAAAAAAAAGGGGTTTTTGTAATAAAATTTTTTTTTACTTTTTAAAATCCAAAGCCCAAAACTTTCTTTTTGGGGCACTTCTTTGAAATTTTTAATTTTTAAAAAACCCCCTTTTTTCCCCCATTTAAAAAAAATTTCCCCCCTCTTTTTTAAATTTTTTAAAAAGGGAAAAATTTTTACTTTTTTCCCAAAGGGGAAAAATTTTATGTATTTTTTTTTAGTTTTTAAAAATTTTCCCCGGAAAAAAAAAATTTTTAAATTCCCCTAAGAAAAAAATATTTTTTTTTAAAACCTTTTTAATTTTTTTTTGAAAAAAAAAATTTATTTTTTTTTTAACGGGGTTTTTAACAAAAAAAAGTATCCCAGAAAACCCTTTTAAAAAAACCCCCTTTTTTTAAAGGGTTTAAAAAAGGGGGGTTAAAATTTTTTTAAAAAGCCCAAAGGAAAAAAAAAAAAATTGGTTTTTTTTTTTTTCCCCTTTTAAAATTTTTTTAAAGATATAAAATTTTTTTTTGGCCCAAAAACAAACAAAAAAAAAAAAAGTAAAAAACCCCAAAAAACATAAACAAAAAAAAAAAAAAACCCATAAAAAAAAAAAAAAAAGAAAATAAAAAAACCCCCCCGGGGAAAAAAAACTACCCCCTCTGAAACCCAAATTTAATTTAAAATTTTTTAAGCATTTTAATTTTAAAAAAATTTTTAAAGGGTTTTTAAAAATTTTAATTTTTAAATGTTTTAATTTTTTTTTTTTTCCCAAAAAAAAAAAATTTATTTTTTTTCCCCAAAAAAACAAAATTTTTTGAAAAACCAAAAAAAAAAAACCTTTTTAAAATTTTGGTTTTTTTTTAAAAAAAATTAATTTCCCCCAAAAACCCCCTTTTTTTCCCCCACAAAAAAAAAATTTTTTCCCAAATTGCTTTTTTTTTTAAAAAACACCTTTTTTTTTTAAAATTAAAAAAACCTGGAAAATTTTTTTTAAACATTTTTTAAAAAATCATTTTAAAATTTTAAAAAATTGAAGAAAAATTTCCCTTTTACTTTTTTTTTTGGAGGTTTTAAAAAAGGGTTTAAAAAAAAAAATTTAAACTTTGGGAAAATTTTTTTATTTTTTTCCCGGGGTTTTTTTAAATTTTAGGGGACGGGAGTAAAAAAAAAAATTTTTTAAAATTTAAATTTTAAAAAAATAAAAAATTTTTTCCCCCCATTATTAAAAAAATTTAAAAAGAAAATTTTTAAAAAAAACCTTTCAAAAAGTTTTACAAAGGTTTTGGGTTTTTTTTAAAAAATTTTTCCCCGCAAAAATGGGGGAATTTAAAAAAATTTTTAAAAATTTTTTTTAAAACCCAAAAAAAATTTAATTTTTTTATAAAAAAGGCGGGGGGGTTTTTAAAAAATAGGGGGTTTAAATTTTTTTTTCCCTTTAAATACAGGGTTTTAAAAAATTTTTTTTTTAAAAAAAGGCAAGGGTTTCAAATGTTTTCCCTTTACACATTTTTTAAGGGGACTTTTTCCCTTTTTATGGGGGAAAAATTTAAAATTTAAAAAAAAAAACCAAAAAAAAAAGGGCTTAAAAAATTACGTTTTTCCATAAAAAACATTTTTTTTAAATACTAATTTTTGAAAACAAAATCTCTTAAAAATTTATTTGTACTCCCCCCCGTGATAATTAAAATTAAATAAAAAAACACCCCCCCACACACATAAAAATTTTTAACATATATTTAAACCTTAAAATATATAAAATTTAAAAATATAATTTAATATAAAAAATTTTAAAAAATATATTATAAAAATTATATAATTAATATTATTATTAATAATAATATAATTATAACAATTTAAAAATAATATAATAATAATATAATATTTTTTATTTTACAATATAATATATATACATAAATATATAATTAATATTATTTTTTAAATAAATTTAAATATATAAATTATTAATATAAAATTAAAAATTATATTAATAATATATATTTTTAACAAATATATATATATTATTATATATATATTAATATTATTAATTAAATAATAATAATTATATTTAAAATTATTATAAATATTAAAATAATAAAATTTTAATTTTATATATAATTTTAATATTATATAAAATTATATTTATATAAAATTATATATAAAAATAATTATAATTTTAAAAAATAATATTATATTTATATATATATTATATATTATATATATTATATAAATTTATTTAAATATATATTTTTAAAATATATATATAAAATAATTATATTTATATTAAAATTAAATATTAATAATATATATTTATATTATAATATTATATATTAATAAATTTTTCAAAAATAGTATGGCTTTTATACTGGTATTACCAAAAAAAAAAATTTTTTGGGAGGGGGGACCCCTCCCCAAAAATATTAAATTTTAAAAGTTAAAAAATTTCGCTTTTTAAAAAAATTTTTTTCTCTTTTTTAAATCAGCAAGTCTTCTACCATAAAACAATAAAAAATCATTCCCATTTAAATACAACCAAATTTAAAAAAATATTAAATTACTTTAATGGATTTTTTACTGAAAACCCCAACGGGAAATTTAAAAAATTTTTGTATGCGTAAAAAATTGTATTACTTTGGAAAATTTGATTTTGCATTCCCCCAAAATTTTTTCTTATTTTTTCTTTTTCACTTTCTGCCCAAAAATATTATTTTTTTCTTTTTCAACAAAATTTAAAATTGTTTTTGATTTTTTTTTATAAAAAGTAGGGGGAAAAAAATGCAATTTTGTATTTTTTTTTCGGGGAAGAATTTAAAAAAAAAGGAAAAATACATATACTTAAAATGAAAAAAAAAAAAACGGAAAAAACCCTTGTCTCGAATGCCTTTTTCGGGGGAATATTTAAAAAAAAACCCACAAAATATATTATATTTTAAAAAAAATTTAAAAAGAAAGTAAAATTTTGAGGGCTTTTTTTCGGGTTTTTTCTTGGGGAAAGAAAACAAAATTTAAATACTTTTTGAAGGAAAAACCCCATTATTTTAACAACCCCCATTCTTATAACCCAATTTGCTTTAAAAAATTTTTTTCATTTTTTTTTATTTGGGGAAATTTAATTTATTAAAAAAATTAATTTTTGTATTGTTTTTACAAAATTTTTGGAAAAAAAAAATAACTCTACCTTTTTATATAAAAATTCTGGAAAAAAAAAAGGGGGCCCCCGGGGGTTTTGTTTTTTTTACTAGAAATTTTTTACCGGTTTTTTTTTTTTTACTGTGTCAAATACCTTTAAAACATAAGGTAAAACAAGTTTTTTTTTAAACCCCCCGTATTTTTTTTTTGCCCCAACTATTGAAGATATAAAAAAAAGTCTTTGAAAACCAAATTTTTACCACAACTGCAAAAAAAAAAAATTTTTCCTGAAGCAGATATTAAAAAACCGTTACATTCAGAGTTCAGTCTAAAAATTAAAAAATGTTTTCCCTTTCTAAAGGAGGCCCCCCAGAATCGAAAAAAATAAAAGGCAAAATTTTTTTTAGGTAAGGTGGAAAGAAAAAGATTTAAAAGCTTTATTTTTAAAAAAACTTTTTAATTTTTTTAGTGCTTTACTGTGTTCCCAATTAAAAAAAAAAATCCAGTAACAAAAACCCCTATCTCTTTTTAAAAGTTTTTTTTAATTTTACTAATTTATTTGCCATTGTTTTTTTAGTATTTTTTAATGTTCCCCATTTTTAAATTTTGGGGGAAATACATTTTTTAATACAAAGTTTTTTGCGGATCTTCAAAAAAAATTGGGCAAAAAACCATTAATTTAGTAGTTTTTAATTGCAAAAGACCTTTTTTAAAACAAATCTTTTTGCTATTAAATAACAAAAAAAAAAAATTTTTATTGTTGTCGCTTTAAAAGCTTTTTTTGTCTGATTTCTTTTTTCTGCGAAAAAAAATTTTAATTTTTTTTTTTCTACCTTTTTTTTTCGTATCTTAAAGTCTTTGTTTAAACTTAAAACCTTTATATTTTTACAAATTTTAGGGAAATATTTAAAAAAATGCTTTTTCCATTGTATGATTTAATTTATTCTCAAGGGGTATCTTTGGAAATTATTTTTTTTTTGGCTTGAAAGAAAAAATGAACAAATGAATGAAAAGATTAATGTTTGATGATTATAATGGGGGTAAGGCGCATGGAAAATTTGGGGTTTTTTTTTCCCCAATGTACTTTAAAAAAAAGCATTTTTCCGTCGGGTTTTTCGGGGAAAAAAATTGTTTAAAAAAAAATTTTTGGAATTTGGGTTATTGAAAATTTTGGGTTTTTTTTTGAACTAAAATATAAAAATTTTTTCTACAAAAACAAAAAAAGTAAAAAAAAATCAAAACTGAAAAATTTTATTTCTTTTTTCTAAAAAAAAAATGCCCAAATGCAGTAAAAAAGTGTGAAAAATTTTTTTAGATTCCATATACATAAATATTTTACACCCCCCAGAAAAGAAAATGAACTGGAATTGTAACAACCTCTCATATCTAAATATCTATACTGAAAAACAAAAAATTTGCACACCAAAAAATTTTAAAATGAAAACTCCCAAAAAGGCCCTTCCGTGACTAAATCTATCCATACCCCGATTCCAAATTCCCCCTAACCCCCCCCCCAATTTTTAAAAAAGCAAAAACCACCCCCTTCCCCCAAAGCATAACGGGGCTTTTTGGGCTTTTTTCTTCCCAAAAAAACTTTTTCCCCCCTACGCATTTTTTTTCACTCCCCCTTGAACCCTGATGCGGTTTGGAAAAGGGGGGGAAAAAAAAATCGTGATTTAATAGGATCAAAAAAAAAACCGGAACCGTTTTTCAGAATAAAGGCCAAAAACTGTTTTTTGCCCACTTTAATTCCGTTTTTTCCCCCCAGCCAATCGTGAATCCGATTTAGGTGATCGACCCCCCTTTTTTTTTTTCATTTTTTTTTTTTTTTTTTTTTTTTTTTTTTTTTGAAATTTGATTTTTTTTTTGGGGGGGTTTTGGTATTTTCCCGACAAAAATTTGGGTTTTTTGATGGGGGGGGGGTTTCAGTTCCCCCCCAAAACTAGCCCTTTTTTAAAAAAAAAGCGTTTTATGCAAAATTTTTCAAGGGGGTTTTGAGATTGGGGGGGGGGGGGGAGGGGGTAGGGTGTTAATTTTTTTGTGGGGAAAGGTTTTTTTG
>JAFNEN010006852.1:0-12172 GCA_019343175.1 Oedothorax gibbosus | reverse complement strand
CACGTGCAAATGGGGAGGGGCCCCACAGTAATTAAACCCAAAAATCCCCCTTTTCCACAAAAAACCCCATGTGTAGTTTTAGTGGACACATTTTTTCAAGAAAAAACTAACCCAAAAATCCCCCCCTAGGGCCGGGGGTTTCCCCAAAACCAGTGGACGCGTCCCACGGGTGGTACGCGGAAAATTTTTAGGGTGGAAACGCGTGGGGTGCCACATGTTTCCCTAGAAATTTTTTCCCTTTTTTTTGGGGGGCATAAGACGTGAGCAAAAAAAACCATTTTTTTTCCCTTTGGGGTTGGTGTTGTTTTTTACTAATGCCCCCTTGGGAAAAACCAAGCTTTCCGGGGGAAAAGGCGGGCAAGGATTAGGGGCAAATGGGTGGGGTTTTTCCCTGAGGAAAAGTTTTCCCCCGTTTTTTGGGGGAAAGGCCCCCCCCCCCCGGCCCCGGGAAATCCGACTTGGCATCGGGGGCGGGAAAAAAATGCCCCAAATCTATCCCCCACCCCCACTTTTTTAAAACCATGTCCCTAAAGGGGGGGGGGAAATAGTCTCCGGGGACCTTTTAACCGTGGTAAATGCGCAATGCCCGACCACGGGGGATTTTTCCGGACCCAAACAATTACTTTTTTTTTAAAACAAAAAAATTTTTTTTAAAAGAGAAATCTTTTAATTAAATTCTGGATCAGTTTTAAAAATCTAGAAACCTTCGATTTTCCCGGAAAAGCTCTTATTTTTGTTCCATTTTTTTAGGAGTTACTTGTGTAAAAGTGGTTTTTCCCCAAACTCTTGTATAAAAAAAATTAAAACATAGAGCAGAAAGGGTTGAAGAGCCTTAAAAAAGTAAAGGGCCCAAAAGTTTCATTACTCCAATTTTGATTTTTAATCCCCAAGGCCCAAAAAAACAACAATTTCGAAAACAAAAGGGACTAAAAAAGTATATTTTAATGGAGGGTTTTAAATTTTTTTGGTAAATTTAAATACTATATTTTTTTTTTTTGTATGTGTTTGGCCCTATGGGGTAATAAAAAAAAACCTGTAAATTAAACCAATTAATTTTTTTTTTTTCCCTTTATTCCCAAGCATTTTTAAAATAAATAATTGGAAACCTTTAAATAAAATTTTTTCTAAATAAAATTTTTAAAAAAAAGGGGCCTTTTAAAAACACTTTTAGAAGATTTAAAAAAAATTATACGTTTTTTAAAAATACTTGGGTTTCTGGTGGGGTACCCCCAAAATTTCCCCAAAAAGTCAAGGGGTACGCAGGCAAAAAAGGGTTTTGGGAACCCCTGCTCTATCCCGTAAAAAACAGGGGTTTGGAAAACCCTGCCCATTTGGGTTTCTTCCCCTTTTTAAAACGTAAAATTCCCTAATAAAAATTTTTTTTTTGAAGATGCCAAGAAGTAAAAAGGCGGACAAAAATTTTCGGCGTTTTTAAAAAATGTTGGCCACCGCTGGGCCCCTCGTCTTAAAGTTTGAAAAACCCCAAAAAGTTATCTAAAAAAAAAAACGCAGACTAACAGTGTAAGAAAGCCCGCATAAAAGTTTTAAAAATTATTAAAAAATACAATGTTACGCTTCTAATATCAAGAGAAAAATTGCTTTTAATTTTTTCAAAATTTCTCAAAACCTTTTAAGCTACCCATCACACGACATGCATTCTTTTTTTAGGGCCTTTAGCGTGAAAAAGGCGGAGGGCCCATTTGCGAAAGAGTTTTCTATAATGTTTGGCTCGAAAAAGGGAGTTATTGGACGTCACCCTTTTATTTTGGGGTCAAATTTAGATTTTAAAATTTTGATCAATCAATTTTGGGTATTTCCCAATTGAAAAGGAAAATAGAAGGTAGGGGTTTTTGTTCTTTTGGGGCTCTGTGCAAACATAGGAAGAAAACAAAAGTATAATTTTCCAAAGTTTGAATTTTTTTAAAAGGGAATGGGGACCAAAAGGGTTGGATTAAAAAAAAAGAGTCCTTTTTTCGGAAATTAACCCAATGCGGAAAAAAAAATTTTTCGAAGTTTAAATTTTCCCCCAAACTGTATAAATTTATTTTTTTAAAAACCGGTTTTATTTCAAAATGATTTTTTGCAGAGGTTCAAATGTGTCTATCCCACCCTAAAAAATGGGAAAAAAAGGTAACCCAAATTTAAAGCAAAATTTGGGTTTTTAAAAAGGAAAAAAGAAAAAAATTGAGGGACTTTTGTACTTATGTTACTAATGTTTTACAGCCCCGGGGTTTTAAATTTCAAAATGAAACCCCCCAAAAAAAAAAATTTCAGTATCGCCCAATTTCTTTTTAAAAAAATTCAAAAATTGAAATGATGAAAATATTTTTAATTTTTATCTACTTGAGTATTTAAAATGAATACGGAACAAAAAAATAAGGGGTAATTTTTTAAAATAATTTTTGTATTTTTTGTTTTTGGGGAAAATGTTTAAAGATACTCCGAGTCTTTTTAAATATCGTGATTTAAAAGAATGTTTGTAAGCATAAGAAAAAAAAAATTTTTTTTCAAAAGGTTGGGTTTTTTTTTTAAATTTAAAAGCAAAAAAAACGTAAAAAAAATTTAAATCCCGACAAACTTTAGATATTAATATCCCCAAAAAACTAAGATTTTTAAAATATTTCCTTTTTTTAAAGTTTTATAGAACAATTTTCTATTTTTTTGTGAAAAAATACTTTTTAAAAAATTAAGAGCTTTAAAAAGGGGAAAAAAAAATAACAAAAATTTTAGTAAAAAACCCAAACCCCTTTTAAACTCATACAAAAAAAAAACCGGCCAAAATTTTTCATTGCTAAATTTTTTTTTTGTTTTGTTTAGGGGTTATTTAATATGTTTTAAAAAAAACTAGGAAAAAATTAAAAAAAATTTAACTGCAGCTACTTTTAAAAATGAACTAAAACCCAATTTAGAAAAGGTGTTTTTTTTGCCGTTACTTTTCAAAAAGTTGGCTAAAACCCAGCAACCCTTTAAAATAAAAATAGCTAAACCCCTGTTAAATTTAATTTATCCCTTGGTGTAGAAAAAGACCCACATAATCCCGGGGGACAAAAAAATTTTAAGGACAAAAAAGCCTTTTTTTTCTTAACGGGAAAATATTTTAAAGTTTTGCAAGAGACCTTAATAGAAAATTTGAAAAAACATAGAAATCTATTTTAGGGGCAAAAAAATTTCCCCAAAAGAAATCGTCATTTTTTCTTTCCACCATAAAAAGAAATTTAAACACCGTTTCCGTAGAAAAGAACTTTTAACTGTAGCAGTTTTTAAAAAAATTAAGGCGGGTTTAAGAATGTTTTTTTTTTAATTTTCTAAAAACGCTAATTTTTTGGTGAACCTTTGACATTTAAAATAATGAACGTTTTAATTTAAAATTTTTTATGCCTTTTTAAATTTTTCCTAACCCCCAGTATAAAATTAATAAAAACTTTTAAAAAGCCCCAAAAAACCCTAATTTTTTTCCAAATTTTTAAAAAGTTTAAATTTTTTTTAAAAAGTAATGATTAAATTTTTGTTGCTTTAATTTTTCCCCTTTTAAAAACTGTATAAAAAAAAAAATATTTTAAGATTGTTTTACTCATCCCCCTTAAGGGGATAAATAAGTAAAAAAAAAGTTATCCCCTTTTTCCCAAAAAATCAAATGACATAAATAAAAGAAAAATACAGCTGCAGTTTGGAAAAAAATTTTATGGGGGAATGGGAGGGGGCCCCCCAAAACCAAATTTCCCCGGTTTGTTAACCAATGGAAAAACAAGAATTTCATAAAAAAACAAAAAATGGGCCTTTTTCCTTTTTTTTTTAAATCCCTTACTGAATTTCTAATGGGGAAAAAAAAAACAAAGGTTTCCTAAAGTAAATATCATAAAACGGGGCCGTTTCTACACTAGATTTTTTCACATTAAAAAAAAAAATCGAAAAAACGCACCCAGCTAAAATTTTTAATTTTCTAAAAGCCAAAATAAAATTTAATTTTCCTTAATTTTCTTTTCCCCCAAAAATTAATTAAATATTATTTTTTCATCGCTCGGGATTTATTTGAAATTTTCGAAGAAAAAAATTTTTTTAAAAAAACAAAAAGTAATAAAAAACCTACCCCAAAACTGCTTTAAAAAAAAACAAGGAAATTTTAAATTAAACAAAGGGCCTTTAAATTCCCAATGGCAAAAATTTAGGGCCTTGGCCCTTTTTTTAGGCAGAAAATAATGAATAATCAAAGAATAAAATTTGTTTTTTACATTTTAAATGACGTCTTTTCCCAAAAACTGTTTCAGGGAAAAATTTTTTTGGCTTAAAAATATTTTTAAAAAAAGGGTTTCTAAATGCCTTTTGTTGTTTTTGGGCAACAGTGTTTTTAAATAACTCAAAATTGGGGAATTTTCCCCAATCCCAAAAATTCAAGGGGAAAATTCCCCGGACAGATGGGAAAGATTTATGCCCCGTCCCCGGGACTTTACAGACAAAAGGGGAAAAAAAAGTTTTGAAGTTGGGTATCTGGGTCATACCCTTTCAAACAAAAAAATTTTTAAGATCCGATAATTAAAAAAACAAATTTGGGAAGGGGGGTTTAAAAGCCCAGACAGAAAAAACGGACGGGGACAGAGGGGGACGGGAAATTACAAACGGGACAAAACATACGAAACAGACAAAACAGCCATGGACTTTCAACGGCATTTTCAATAAATACAGGTTTTAAATGACTAAAAAATTGAATTTCAATGCTAATTCAATGGAAATTCCCCCCGAAGAAAAGAAAGATTTATGTCCGTCCAAACTACAGAAAAGGACGGACAAAAAAGTTTTAAAAAAATTTGGGTTCTGAGGTATACCCTTTTCTAACAAAAAAAAAAAAATTTTTTTAAGATCGATGATTAGCCCCCCATTTTGGGAAGGGGCGGAAAACGGGAACAGACAGAAAAAACGGCCCGACAGGGGGGACAGACAGCCCGGCCCGGGGGACATACGAACGGGGACGGGGAAAAGGTGGACAGACAGCCCCCCAGATGGCCCATCAACCGCTTTTTCCAATACCTCAGTGATTTAAATGACTAAAAATGAATTTCAATGCAATTCAGGGGAAATTTCCCCGGGCCCAAAGATAAGATTTATGTCCGTCCGGACTTTAAAAGACGGGAGGGACAAAAAGTATGAAATTTTGGGATCTGGGGTTTAATAGCTTTTAACAAAAAAAAAAATTTTTTAAGTTTCCGATATTAAAAACCCCCCCGTTTTTTGGAAGGGGGTACGGACGGACAGCCCGGGACGGGGACGGACATCGACCGATGTAAATACCTATTTTCATTTTTTTGCCTACTTTTCTTTTTTAATTCGAAAGTTAAAAAAATAAAAAAAGTAGGTTTTGAAAATGCGGGAGGGGTGTCGGTCCGCCCCGTCCCCCCCCTTCCCAAAATCGGTTTCAAATAAACGGTCAAAAAATTTTTTTTTTGTTAAAAAAACCCCTTTTAAAACCTAAAGATACCCAATTTCCCCATCCTTTTTGTCCGTCTGTCTGTCCCCCCCGGACGGAAAATTAAATTTTCAAATTCCTGTGGCCCAAATTTTTCCCGGGTTAAATTTTAGCTTTGAAATTCAATTTTGATTTCTTTTTAAATCACTGTTGGGTTTTTTAAAAATTTGCGGTTGATGGTCCATCTGCCTGTCTTTTCGTATGTTTTTGTCTTTCCCCGTCTGTCTGCTGCCCGTCTTTTTCCTTTTACCCCTCTTCCAAAATGGGTTTCCCTATCCCTGGGAAATTCTTAAAAATTCTTTTTTTTTTAGAAAGCTATGCCCCTCAGAAAACCCAAAACTTTCATACTTTTTGCCCCGTCTGTCTGTAAGCCCGGGACGGTAAAAAATTTTCCTTTTCTTTGGGCCCGGAATTTCCCCTTTGGAATTTAAGCTTTTAAAATTTTAAATTTTGGGAGTCTTTTAAAACATTTTTCCCAAATCAAAAATTTGGCATGAGAAAACTTTTTTATTTAAACATATTTGAAGCAAAATAATATTTTCATGAATCATTTTGGGAAAAAAACGTCAAAAAGGGGGTAGCCCCCAATTCGATTTTTTTGTTATTCTTTTAATTTATCTCCCAAAGGGAAACCCGGCAAGGCTTTACTTTTGCAGGGCAATTAGCTTATTTTTTAATTTACATTTCTTATTTTTTAATGGGGTTCGGATTTAATTTTTCATTACTTTTGTTATTAAAAAATTTTTAATTTTATTTTTTCAAAACTACAAAAAAAATTCACGAGCAGAGGTTAAATAATTTTTAATTAATTTCCCGAAAAAATTTTAAAGGGAAAAATAGTTGATTTTGGCTTTTAAAAATTTTAAAAAATTAAAGCGGGTTTTGCTGGTTTCGATTTTTTTTTTCTAAGTGTTTTAAAAATCAAAGTGTAAAAAAAACGGTTTTGATAAATTTTTTAATTTTTGGGAAAACCTATTTTTTTTCCCGTTTAGAAATTTCAGTAAGTTTTTAAGGGTAACAGGAAAGAAAGGAAAATTTTATTTCTTTAAAAAAACCTTCTTTTTAATTTTTTTCAAAATTAAAAAAAGAAAAAGGGGGTTTAAAAAATTCGAAACAGCATCCACCCAAATTTTTAAAAAATTTTTAAAAAAACCCAAAAATAAAAAACTATTTTCCTTTAATATCCCTTTTTAAAATTTAAAATTAAAAAATTTTTTATGGGGCTGTCAGGGTTTTATTTGTGTTCGAAGAAAAATTTAAAATATTTTTTTTAAATAACAAAAAAATAAAACTACTCCAAACTGCTTAAAAAAAATAAGAAATGAAAATTAAAAAAAACAAAAGCATAATTTGCATGAAAAAAGATGCCTTGCGCTTTTTTGGGGTAGAAAATTTAATGAAAAAATCAAAAAATCAAATTGGGCTACTTTTAAAACGTCTTTCCCAAATGATTAATAAAAAATATTTTTTTGCTTCAAATATTTTTAAATAAAAAAGTTTTCTTTATCCATTTTTGGGTTTTTGGGCAAACAGGTTTTTAAAGACCCCCCCCCCAAAATTTGGAATTTCAAGCTAATTCAATAAAAATTTCCCGCCGCCCAGAGAAAGTAGATTTATGTCCCCCGGGGACGAAAAGGGACAGAGGGGCCCAAAAAAGTATAAAAGTTGGGTATTGGGGTTTAATAGTTTTCCCCAAAAAAAAAAATTTTTTAAGATCCGATGATTAAAAACCGTTTTTGGAAAGGGGCGGGGGGGGGGTACAGAAAAAGACAGACAAACGGACGGGGACAGGCGGACGGGGAAGAAAATACAAAACGGGGACAGACAAAGGGGCCCAGACGGGACAAAATGGGACTTTCAACCGAAATTTCAAAAACCTACAGTGTTTTTAAATAAATAAAAATTTGAATTTCATGTAATTCAAGGGGAAATTCCCCGAAAGAAAATTTTGGGTTTATGTTCTGGGGACGTAAAAGGAAACAGACGGAAAAAAAAGTATGAAAAGTTGGGACTGAGGTAAAACCCTTCTAAAAAAAAAAAAATTTTTTAACCCCCCCGGGGAGATTAAAACCCGATTTTGGGAAGGGGGGTTCCCCCGGGTCCCGGACGGACGGGAGGGGACATCAAACCACATGTCAATCCCCTTTTTTTCCCTTTTTTTTAAATTTCTTTTGGGAATTAAAAAAAAAAAAGAAACCCCAAAAAATCAAAAAACACAGCCCAGCTTTTAAATTTAAACTTTTTAAAAACCCAAAAAATCAGCTATTTTCCTTAATATACTTTTTTAAAATTTAATTAAATATTATTTATGGGCGCTCACGATTTTTTTTGGTATTTTCGAAGAAAAATTAAACATATTTATTAATAAAAAAAAGTAATGAAAAACCCCAAAAACTGCTTTTAAAAAAAAAAGGAAAATGAAAAATTTAAAAAACAAAAGCAAAAATTGCATGAAAAAGGGTTTTGTCTTCCCGCTTTTTTGGTAGATAATTAATGAACAATAAAAGAATCAAATTGTCCCTACTTTTTATGACGTTTTTCCAAAAAAAATGATTCATAAAAAAATATTATTAGCCTACTTTTTTTTTTTTAAATTTCGAAAGAATAAAAAAAAATTTCATAAAAAACTAAAATAGCCTTTATTTTCCCTTTTTCTAAATCTTACTGAAGTTCTAATGGGAAAAAAAAAACTGGGTTTCCTAAAGTAAATATCATCAACAGCCGCTTCTAAAATAGATTTATACACATTAGAAAAAAAAACAAAAAAAACACCCCCACCCATAATTTAAACTTCTAAAAGCCAAAATTAACTTTTTCCTTAAAATTCTTTTGCAAATTAATTAATATTATTTTTCACTGCTCGTGATTTATTTGTAGTTCGAAGAATAATTAAAAAATTTATTAATAACAAAAGTAAGAAAAAACTCCCAAAATGCATTAAAAAAAAGAAATGTAAAAAAAACTAAGCATAATGCATGCAAAAGTTGCCTTTTCCGCTTTCTTTTTAGATAAATAATAAAAAATAAGAATCAAATTTTTGAATTTTATGACGTCATTCCAAAAATGATTCATAAAAAATTTTTTTTTGCTTAAATATGTTTAAAAAAAAATAAGTTTTTTTATGCCATGTTTATTTGGCAACAGTGATTTAAATGACTCAAAATTGAATCAAGCAAATTTCTTTTGGAAAAAATTCCCCAAAAAAGTTTAGTAGTTTAGTCCCTGGGACGTACAGAAGAGGGAAAACAAAAAGTATAAAAGTTGGGTTTATTTTGAGGTCATAGTTTTCAAAACAATTTTTTTTTTTAAGACCCGATGGATAAAAACCAAATTTTAGAAGGGGGGGGGGGGTACGGACAGACAGGACGGGGACACCCGAACAGACAGAAAAGATGGAACATCCAACCGCATTTAAATCCTACAGCGATTTAAATGATTTAAAAATTAAATTTTCATGCAAATTTCCCAATGGGAAACCCGGCCGAAAGATAGTAAAATTATGTTCCTTTGGGGCCCGTACGGGACAACGGACAAAAAGTAAAAAATTGGGTATCGAGGTAAAAAGCTTTCAAAAAAAAAAAAGAATTTTTAAGTTTCCGATGGATGGGAAACCGTTTTTTGGGAAGGGGGGGGGGGGGGGGGTCGGACGGGACAGCCCAAAAGGAAACAGACAAAACAGAGGGAAAGGGGACGGGAACAGAAAAAAACAAAACGGGGCCGGGACGGCGGGACATAAAAACCGGGCATTTAAATTTCCCTACAGCGATTTAAATGACTAAAAATTAAATTTTCAATGCTAATTCAATGGGAATTTTCCCCCGACACATAGAAAGTTTTATGTCCCCTTTCCCGGACGTAAGACGGGACGGAAAAAAAAAGTATGAAAGTTGGGAAATCTGGGGTTTAAAGTTTTTCTAAAAAAAAAAAGAATTTTAAAAATCCGAGGATAAAAACTGTTTTTGGAAGGGGGTACGGACGGGGACAGACGGGACAGACGGGACGGACGGGACGGGACAGACAGCCGGACATTGGGAAGGGGGCTTTTGCCCCAATTTCCCTACTTTTAAAATTTTTTTAATTTTTTCGAATTAAAAAAAAAAAGTGGGGCAAAAAAATGAAAAAGTAGGTAGGACATCCCCCCCGGTCGATGTCCGTCGTCGGTCTGCCCTGTCTGTCCGTCCCCCTTTCCCAAAATCCGGTTTTAAATCCATCGGATTTTAAAAAAATTCTTTTTTTTTTTTAAAAAGCTTTTGGACCTAAAAATCCCCAACTTCATACTTTTGCCCGTCTGTCTGAAACGCCCGGGGACGGACAAAAAAAATTACTATCTTTTCGGGGGGAATTTTTCCTTTAAAATTAGCTTTAAAATTTAAAATTTTGAGTCTTTTAAAATCACTGAAAAGGTTTATTGAAATGCATTTGATGTTCATTGCCTGTCTCTGTTCGTTTGTCTGTCTGTCTTTTGGGTCTTTTTCTTTTCCTTTCCTGTCGGTCTTTCTGCCCGTCCTTTCCGGTCGTCTGTTGTCCTTTTCCTTTACCCCCGTTCCAAAATCGGTTCTATCCATGGGATCAAAAAAATTTTTTTTTGTTAAAAAATCTATGCCCTCAAAATCCCCAAATTTTCATACTTTTTGTCCGATGTCTTTTACTTTCCCGGAGGGACAAAAAACTGTTTGCGGCGAATTTCCCTTTAAATTTTAAGAAATTAAAATTAAATTTTGGAGTAAATTTAAATCATGGTAGGTATTGAAATGCAAACCCCCGAGCCCAATTCTGTCGGGTTGTTCTTTTATGTCTGTGGGTTCTGTCCTTTGGGTCTGTCTGCCCTTTAAACTCCCTTCCAAATCCGGTTCTTTTCCATCGGATCAAAAAAAATTCTTTTTTTGTTGGGAAAAGTTTATGCCTCAGATCCCCAAATTTTCATACTTTTTTTTCCGTCTGTCTGTACGCCCCGGAAACAGACAAATTTTAACTATCGTCGGCAAATTTTTTCCCATTGAATTTTTGGGAATTAGCATTAAAAATTAAATTTTTGAGCTTTTAAAAAATTCACTGTAGGTACTAAAAAATGCGGTTGATGTTAAATCTGTCTGTCTGTTGTATGTCTGTTGGGTTTTGTCCGTCGTCGTTGTCGGTCCGTACTTCCCCTTTCCAAAAAATGGGGTTCATCCATGGATTTTAAAAAAAATTCTTTTTTTGTTAGAAAGGACACTCAGTTTACCCAATTTTCCCTTTACTTTTTTTTCCCCGCGGTTTAGTCCGGGGGGGGGACTTTAAATTACAAATCTGTGGGGCAAATTTTCCCCAAATTAAAAATTAGAAATTGAAATTCAATTTGAGCCCATTTAAACACTGTGGGAAATTAAAATGCAAATTGATGCCACCCTGTCTGTCTTTTCTTTAGGGTCTGTGTCTTTTCCGTCTGTCTGTCTTTTTGAAATGTTTGTGGGTTTTCCCTTTCTGCGTCTGTTCGTTCTCGTCCGTACCCCTTTTCCCCAAAATAGGTTCTTTTCCCTCGGATTTTAAAAAAAATTTTTTTTTTTTTGTTAGAAAGCAGGACCTCAGATACCCAATTTTCAATTTTTTGTCGTCTGTCTATAACGCCCGGACGGACATAAATTTAACTTTTCTTCGGCGAATTTCCATTAAATTTGGGGGCATTAAAAATTAAAATTTTTTGGAAGTCATTTAAATCATTTTTCCCAAAAATCAAAAAAATGGAAATAAAAAAAAATTTAAATTTATTTAAAAAAAATTTTTGAAGCAAAAAAAATATTTTCATGAATCAGTTTGGGAAAAGACTTTAAAAAATTTTTAGCACAATTGTTTCTTTGTTATTTAATTTTACCAAAGAAACCCCCCCCGGCAAGGCAAATTTTTGCATGAAAAATTATGTTTTGGGGTTTAAATTTTACATTTTTAATTTTTTAAGCATTTTGGGAGTGGGTTTCATTATTTTGTTAAAAAAAATTTTTATTTTTTCGAACTACAAAAAAATCACAAAGCAGATGATAAATAAAAATTTAATTAATTTACAAAAGAATTTTAAGGGGGAAAAAATAGTTGTTTTTGGTTTTTAAAGAATTTTAAGTTATAGCTGGGTTCTGTGTTTCGTTTTTTTTTATAATGTGATAAATTTAAAAGTGAGAAAACGGCTTTTGATGAAAAATTTATTTTGGGGAACCTAGTTTTTTTTCCGTTTAAGAACTTCATTAAGAATTTAAGTAACGGGAAATTTAGGCTATTTTTTTTCTTTTGAACTTTTTGGGTTTTGCTTAAAAATATGTTAAAAAATAAAGTTTTTCTTTAGGGCCTTTTTGATTTGGAAAAACAGTGTTTTAAATGACTAAAAAGGGAATTTCAATGTTTAATTAAATGGGAAAAATTCGCCAAAAAGATAGAGATTTATGTCCCCCCGGACGTAAAGACAGACGGAAAAAAAAGTATGAAAGGGGTATCAAAAGGTAAATTAGCTTTCTAAAAAAAAAAAGAATTTTTAAAGACCCGATGGATAAAAACCCGATTTTGGAAGGGGGTACGGACAGACAGAAAAAACGGTTTTTCGACCGCATGTCAATCCCTTTATTTTTCTTTTTTTTAAATTTTTTCCCGAATTTAAAAAAAAAAAAAAGTGGGCTAAAAAAAATTTTTTCTAAGCCAAATTTTTTCCGGGTTTGTATGAATATTGTTACAAAATTTTTTTTTTTTACGATT
>JAFNEN010006851.1:0-10324 GCA_019343175.1 Oedothorax gibbosus | reverse complement strand
GTCTGGTCACCCACTTCACAGAAAAAAACCCCAAAAGTCCACAACAAGGGGGGATACGTCTTTTTAAAAAAGCAAAAAATCAGATTAGGCTACTTTCCCAAAATTTCTTTAAAAAAATTTTAAAATTTAAAAATTTATTTAAAAATTTAAATAACAAAAATTTTTTTTATCTACATTGAAATAAATAAAAATTTTCTTTTTTATATATTTTTCACTGTTGTCATCCAAAAGTCCCCCAGACAAGGGGATACGTCTTTTGAAGAAAAAAAATCAGATTAGGCTAATGCCAAATTTCTTTAAAAAAAATTTAAAAACTGGAAGCTTTTTTTAAAAATTGGGGGGAAATAACAAAAAATTAAATCTACATTGAAATAACATGAAAAATTCCATTTTTTTTTCAATTTTTTCACTGTTGCCATTTCGTTAAACGTACGAAAAAACTTTTGTAAAAAAAAAAATACATTTGAAAAAATTTATTTATGTGTTTTAAATTCGGTTTGGATTGTTGTATTATCACAATAAGTTTCTTTTAAGGTTCTATATATTGTATGTAAAAGATGCATAAAAATTCTAACAAAACAAAAAAAAAAAATATGCTAAGTTTCGCTTTTTTTTTTTAAAGCATAAATTGTAAAAAATTAAATTTTTTGAACGAAAATTTAAAATTTTAAAAAAAATTTATAAAAAGTGAATTTTCAAAAGAATGTAAAGGGAAAGTGGCGACAAAAAAAAATTTTTTTAAAAAAGATTAATCATTATTCTTCGAACTTCAAAAAAAATTTTAGCAAACGATAAAGTCTAATTTTTAAATCTGAAAAAGAAGATTAATGAAAATATTTAATTTTGGCTTTTTAAAACTTTAAATTTAAAAATAGCTAAAGGCCCTTTTTTTTATTTAAATTTAAAAATCACATTTGCCATTCGCAACAATCGCTCGAGGAAATTTTAATTTTTTTAGAAAATAAATTAAAAATAAATTTTTATTTTTGAACATCGATCAGTTTGAAATGATCAAATATTTTTCACTACGGAATCCTTGTATGGTGAATAAAAAATTTTTTTCTTTATTTAAAAGCGAGGAAATGACTATTTATTTTTTAAAATAAAAATTAAATTTTTGCAAACGAAAGAATAATTATTGAATTTCGAAATAAAAAAAATAAAAAACACCAAATTTGCTTTAAATTTAAAAAAGATTAATGTTGTGTTTGGCGCTTTTTTTCCTTTTTAAACACAAATATTGGAAGCGATTTAAGTGACAGATTCTGTTAAAAAAACCACTTGTTATCCTTTTGACCACCCTTGGTAAAAGCTAAAGGCTCACGGCAAAAGAAACAGGACATTAAACTGATATTGCAGTTAAGGGGTCAATCATTGGTCGCAGTAGGGGGAAAAAAGTAAGGGGCCGGTGACAAAAATGGGGTTTTAAAAACCTTCGGGTTTATTTATTCGGAAAGGGGGTAAGTTTGGGTTACTCTCCCGAATGCTTAATATTTTTCATTTAAAACCCTTTATTAGACGGTACTTTAATATCACTTATAAGACGCGTTTTTACTTTTTCCGTGTTTTTTTTTAAAAAAAGGGGGGAAAAGGTAAAATTTAATTTTTTTTTTTTAAATTGTAGGGTTTTTTAGCACATTACTAAAAAAAGAAAGGAAAATTCCCTAAAGGTTATGTATTACACAAATACTCAGAAAAAAAAAAAAAGAGTAACATGGGATTAAAAAAAAATTAATTGCCAAAATTTTTTTGTACTTTTAATTTTGTAAAAGGTCCCACTTCAAAAACTTTAAATAAAAAAAAGCCTTTCTAATTAGACTCCTTTGGGGGCTCTGAATTTCTCAAAAAACTAACAATGTCGCCCGACAATACTAGTAACTCGGTACATATTTTGGTCTGTATATCTTTTTCGTTTTTTAGAATCCCTTTTAAAAAACCAAAAGAGTTTATGGCAAAAAAGCTTAGGCTGGGAAAAAACTCGTACCATACAAACAGGCGGAAAATTTAAAAAAAAAACTTTTTTTGAATCAGACCTTAAAAAAACGTGTAAAAAAACACAGTTCCAATTCGGTTTTTTTGGGCCCCCTATTCAATATTTCATTGCTTTTTAATTTTCCATATTGGGAAAATTGAACGTAAAAAAAAAAAGTAGGTTAACACAAAAAAAAATTAGGCTAAGCTTTCCCTAAACATTAAAATAAATTCTTTTACATTCTCAAATTAAAAAACCACCCCAGAATTATATCAAATGAAAAAAAAAAAACCCCAAAAAGAACATTTAATTTAATTTTCATTATTATATTTTTACGTTGAACCAAATTTGGTTAAAATAATTTCCTGAGACGTGAAATTTATTCTTCCTTTTTTTATCTAGAAAAAAAAAATTTACTTCCTTTTTTACGTAACTCGGACTTTGACATTTTTCCCCCAAGACTCACTAAAAATCCCTGCAATTTTTTTTTCGGAAAATAGCGTGCGTGGCTTAGAAAAAATATCGTGAAAAAATATATTTCGAGTAAAATTAATGCAGTTGAAAATTAGTTAAAAAAAAAGATTATGGCATTGGCGGACGGAAATTTCTAATTTTATTGTCAACAATGCAAAAAAAATTTTTTGATAGTGTTTTATTTAAATAGTAATTTTATAACAAGTGTTTTATTGAATTATAAAAAGAAATAGTGAAATCTGTTTGGGGAATTTTAATTTTGGTGTTTAAATTTAAGTTTGTACCCTTGAAAAAAAAAACCTTTTTTTTAATATCTAGAAGTTTCAGTTTGAAAAAAAAAAAGGATTGTTAAAAATTAAAAAAAAATTGAATTATTTTTCAACAGCTTTTATAACGATATAACTGTAACTTACTACAAAAATTTTAAAAAAAAAAATTAATTTTTTTTTTGTAAAATTTTTTTTCAAAAAAAAGTTGATCAAAATTTTTTTTTAAAATTTTCAAAAAGAAATTTAAAAAAAAAATACGAGGGCTGTTTTTTTCACCCTCCGAGGGGTGTAACAAAAAAGACGGGTCAAAATACGAAAAAGATTTTTTTACCAAAAAGTAAAGTCCAATTCTTTTATTTCTCCCTATAATCACCTTTACGATTAAAACATTTGTCATATATTAAAAAAACTTTTCAGCGAGTTGACCCAAATGTTTAGGGAAACTCAAAGGTTCACCATAATAAATGGATAGCATGGCTTGGAGGACAGAAAAAAAAAGACGTGGACGCTCCAAATTTTCTTTTTTTAAACGAAACCGTCACAATCCCCCCCACATTGGCGGGGACATTTCATGAAAAGGGGTTTTTAAAGCTTGTTACAGGTATGACAAAAGCCTTAATCGTCAAGGTGATTATGTAGAGAAATAAGAGTATTGTACATTCTTTTTTTCAAAAAAAAACTTTTTGTATTTTGACCCGTCTTTTTTACAGCCCCCTCGGAGGTTTTAAAAAAAAAAAAGTCCCCTATATATTTCAAGACAAAAAAATATATTTCAGAAAAGTAAAAAAAAAAAAAGTTTTTTAATATATTTCAGACCTCTTTGACATCGAATATAAGTATATTTTAATATTTTTTTTTAGAACTTTCTATCATAATAATAACCTTTTCCCTTAAAAAAAAAAACTAAAAACAAAAAATAAACTTCGGGGCTAAGTAGCCAAAACTATTCGAATGGTGAATAAAAGTGTGTCACCTTTTTTTGAATAATTCACCGGGATTTTCAATATTTCTTAAAAAGTTAATTGCCCCCTTTTAAAGGGGAAAAAAATGGAACTAATTTTCTTCCGCTACAAGTACGGAAAAATGTTAAGTTAGAGGAAAATTTCCAAAGGTTTTCAATGGACATTTAAAATTAATTTTTTCAACTCAAATATGGGGGGGGCTTTATAAAGAATTGTTTCCCTTCGTACGAAATTTTCTCTTGGGGAAACACATACAGTCCCTGGACAAAAAAATTTTTGACGCACTGTAATTTTTTTTAGTAATTTTTAGTTTCTTAAGATTTTTTGCAATAATGGTATATTTAAACTACAAATTATTTTTTTAAAAAAAATTTTTGTAGACTACTATTTTTTATTTATTTTAAGATATTTATGATTAATTTTGATTAAGAAAAATTTTATTAATTATTTATTATAAAAATTATTTTTGTGTGGAATAATCATCCTCAAAGCAGGAGACAGTGTCTTTCATTGATAGCATGCCGCCGAATTAAAACTTTTTATAGCGGGTAAAAGTGGCTCAACTAAATATTGACTTTTTACTAACATTAATTTTCACTTTTTTTTAAAACTTTAAAAAACTTATGCTTTCTAAATTTTCTGTTTTATTTATGTCAAATAAAACGGGAATTATTGGGTAAAATAAAAAATAAAAAAAAAAATCAATTTTAAAAAAATAAAAACGGTACAATTCACCCGGTAATTAATTTTCCGTGAAATCTTGAGCGCGTTAATAAATTTTTCCCCGGGACTGTATAAAAAAGGAAAAAGTGTGGGTTTTTTTTTGAGTGATTTTTAAAGTTTTTTTTTTTTTGTTTTGGTTTTAAAATCAATCAGTTGAGCTGCACGGTGACTGGTATGTTTTAATTCTGTCAAGGACGAGGATGACTCTGGTACAACGCCCCTTTCAACGACCCCCTATTTCATGAGTGCGTATGTCCCTTTTGTACTCGGTTTCTCCAAATAGGCAGGGTAGGGTCCCGTTGGTAAAAGGGGCTTGAATTGCAGCAAAATTTGGACCCGGCATTTCCAAAATAACGGTGCCCCCGGGTGGCCCCAGTGGTTTGGACCCTTAAGCTAGCAGTCTGGCGCTGTAAGGGTGCGGGTTCCCCCCATTTCCGCTACCCTGGGGTACTTCCTTTCTCTGTGGAGTAAAAAAATTTTTTCTGTGTCTGTCTTACTTGACGAAGGTTATATAGCGGGGTATCTGATCAAGCACAAAGCCGGAAAGTAATGTACCCTACCCTCCCAAAATAACCGTCTGTGTAGACAAAAATCGACGACAAAATCCGAATGGGCCGTTTTAATGACCTAGGGTTCCGATTTTATTAACCGAAGGAATTTTAAATCACATAAAATTGTACCCAAAATATATTTAAACAGTTATTTACCCTTTGCCCTATTTATAGAGCCAGCAGTATACTTCTTTTTTCCTAGTAAATTACCATTTAAATATTTTTTATTCGATATTTTTAGCCCATGAAAAAATAATGTATCATTAAAAAACGTCTTTTTAAATTTGTTTCCCCTTCGAAAATTTTTCAGATGTTTATGTAAAAATTTACTTGTTTTAAAAACTTAAATTTTTATTAAAGTATTGTAGGAACTTTTTTTTGTATTTTATTTGGCGGGTTTATTTCACGAGAAATTATTACATTTTCTCCCCAAAACGATAACAAACGTCTCGCGCTTTCATTTTAAAAAAAATCTTTGTTTTTTTTGCCTTTCGAAAATTTATTTTTTTTTTTTTGGGCTTTGTGAATTAAAATAAAATTTAAGTTATCTGTTTTCCTCATTTATTTCACTGAATCAAGTAACTTTGCTAAAAATTGGGGCCCCAAACCCGGGCCGATCTACGATATTTGAAATAGTTTTTGGGGAACTTGTAGAAAGAATTAGAGTCTTATTTTAAACGTAGTGAAACGATGCAAGATGGCGACTTTTTAACGTTTGGTTTGGAAGGTCCCCGAAAGAAAGATAAGAAAAAACCCTTTTTGCGCTGTTTTTGCAAATTTGAAATCGGGGAACAAAAGGGAAAATTGAATTACCCAAATTAAAATTTTGGTTTGGGGAAACATTTCGGTCAAAATTTAAATCCAAATGATAGGAATTTTTTATAAAATTCCATGGTATCCCTACCTTTATTACCTAAAATATTTTTTTTTTTATCCTTTAACTTTAATGAGGTTATAGTGAATTTTTATAATAAGTGTTCAATTGCAAGAAAAAAAATATTTTTGAATTTTTAAAATAAAAGGTAGAAAAACCTGCTTACAATTTTGTTAAAAAAAGTAACAAGATATATTAGTCGATTAAAAATTTGATCCCTTTAGAAATTTTAAATTTGATACCATGTAATTCTTTGCAAAAAGAAAAAAAGTCTGTTTTGAAAGGTTAGCTGATGATTTAAAATATAGAGTATGATTAAATAAAAAATCAAGAAATAAAAAAAAACATCAGAAAGTGAAGTTTATAAAGAAGAATTGAATATGTAAAAAACACTCTTGAAAAAATCATCGTAGAAAGAATTCTAAAGAAAAAAAGAAAAATTGAAAAAGAACATTGAGAATTGCTAAAGAAAAAAAGAAAAAAAGTTTTGAACAAAAAAACGTTTGAAGCTTGAACAAGAACGTTTGAAGCTTGAACAAGAACGATTGAATTTTTGAACAAGAACGACATTCGAACTAGAAAAACGAGATTGAAATCTCATTTTGGAAAACCCAAATTTTTCATCGGGTTTGCTTTGTAAACCGACAAGGGTTTCCAAAATTGGTTTCAAAAAATTTTACCCCTAGTTCGATGCAAAAAGTGATAAAAGCCTTTTCCTGAACCTGTTCAAAAGCAGTTAACATTTTTAAAGATACATCACAAAGGGGGTTGTTTTTATTTGGTCGGTCTTCCCCCAAAAGACACGCTAAATTTTTGCCAAGAAAGTAAAAAAAATTTTTCAGGAATAGACTATGTGAAGCAAATTTTTTAAAGCGTTTTAAATGATTCCGAGGGTTTCGCCATTGTTTACGCAACATCGCAGAAGCCCTGACACTACGTGGCGTGTTTTCTACTTTGTTTTGAGAATTTTTTTGAGGGAGGGGAAGGGGATTGGAAAAAAACGGGTTTTTAAACCTCTGTTTTACTTGATGATCAGTGTCAAATTAAGCGTGCGTTCCCCCGATGTCAGAGACCTTTCCTGGACTTGTTGGGATCTGTAAACCCTTTGAATTGCGAACAAGTTGGACTCTTACGACGAAGTTAGAAGCGTAAGGCAAAAGGCTATTTCTCAAGAGCCTAGAAGGAAGGGATTCCGAAGGTCGTCAAGGTAACGAGTTTAACCAAATTCTAAACCCGGGTCCACAGAAAATAAAAACTTTCCCTCTAACCCTAAAAAATAAAAAAACTGGAAATGGGGAAAGGCCAAATGTCAGCTGTTTGGTGTGGTAGAATAGGCGGATTAAAATAAGCCCCACCGTTCCCCGGGAAGAAGAGAATTTGCTGTCAACTTCTTGATTGACACCACTACAAAACAAACTCACCTTGGCTTTGATTGACCCAACATATCAGGGGTAAATGCCGAGTCTGTGCAGACACGGGCTTCCAGATCGTGCTGGAGAGATTTTTTAAATTCCGTCTGTTCACAATGGGGTGAAATCCAACCCACAAAAAATGCAATGACATTGGAAAAAATCAAATCCCACCGAAGAAACGTAACCGCCACAGGAACATTAGGATTGAAAAATAATCCCTACCCTTGGATATTCTGGGGTTGCCAAGTGCAAAAGGAAATCGAAATCACTTGGGGGCGGACTTCTGGAAAAGACTGTATCGTACTCAACATGAAGAACAGAAATTGGCATTCGTGAGAAAACCCCAAAACGGAAGATTCATTCCCGGAAGATATTCCGGGTTTAACCCCTTAGGCCCGTAGAAGCTGTTCCCGAACCCGAAGTCTTAAACCCGGAGTTCCTGAAAGGGCGTAAGCCGAAAACTTAGCAAAATCCCAGATTGAAAGGTTTAGCCCCCAACAAATATCAACTTGAGAAGGAAGGAGAAAGGGTTGCCCCCTAAGCAGCGAACCCCCAATGACAAGTTAAAAATGGAATCCAGGGTACCTTCAATTCAGGGGGGGGCCCCCACACCATATATGGAGCTGTTTACACCGGAAATGCCCCCCCGGTGGCCAACCCGTATGCAGTCACCAGCGCGCCAGGAGGTGCTCAAGAAGGGAAATTTGGGCTCTTCCCTTTCCTCTGGGAAATTTTAGAAGAGTGGACTACTTAGCGGGACCAGTTGTGCTAATTTCCTAAGCCGAATGGAGAATTCCGATTATGGTGACTACAGAAAATTAAAATGCAGTCACTAAATCTGATCCTTTTCCCCTTTTCGGGATGGATGACCTGCGCAGAAAACCCCAAGACAACTTTAGCACAATTGATCTAAAAAAGGTTACCACAGGTCAAGATGTACCCCCGGGCAAAGGATAAAATGTTTTGTTGTGCTTTTGGAGTTTTTTCGCTTCAACCAAAAGCCTTTCGGATTGAAAAAAGCTCCCAGCAACTTTCCAAAGTTGATAGACATTTTTAGAAAAAGGGCTAAAGGGCAATACACTGTTATTTAGATGAATAATTATCATGTCCCCAACTTTTGAACAAAACTCGACGTTTGCGCCAAGTATTTAAAAGACTTCAAAAATTCAAGTTACAAGCAAATCGTGAAAAGTGTCACTTGGGTTTTTCAGAAGGCAAATACCTTGGCATTAAATCACAAGTTCCCGGGAATTTAAGTGATCCTGCCAAGGTGTCAGCCCTTATGGAATTTCCCCCTCCGAAAAGTAAAGCAGGTTCAATCATTTCTACCATGCACTGGTACAGACTTTCATACTAACTTTTAAGGGAACTCAAAACCCCTAGCAATCTTACAAGAAAAAAACTGCTGGGCTTGGGGTTTGGAAAAGGGAAACAGCTTTTTGCCTTGAAGAAACCAATTTTTACCACCCCCCTCAAACAACTAGAAAGGCCAAAACCCTTCCCTTTTGAGAATGATGCTAGCCCACGCTTGGGGGCTGCCTTATCAAGGTCAAGGTTCGGAAAAACCCGTAGAGTATGCCATCGCCTTCTTAAATCCCGTGAGAGAAATTACTAAAATACTGAAAGAGAAGGCTAGCCCTCGTCTGGGCATAAGAAGTTTAGAGGAATACGAAGGGGCTGAAATCCGGGGCGTTTCGGATCATAACCCTGAAGTGGCTTTGGTTTTTAAAAAAAACCAAGGGGCCTAGTCGATGGGCTTACAAATAAAAATTCAACTTAAAGCTTGAATACGTGCCTGGAAAAGCAAATGTTGTTGCAGATATCTCCCCGACCTCATGCACACTGGTGAATTAGAGTGCGAGTCCCCGGGTTTTGGGGGACTCCCCCCAGGTCGGCTAGGACTTAGGGAGAACAAACCCAAAAATCAAAAATTTTAAGACAATAAAAGAGACTTTTGAACAAAATTCCCCAAAAACGGAATTTTTCCCTTAAATTGGGCGAATCGCGGTTACCCCCATGCCCCAAAGGGGTACTTTACAGATATCACCCAAATTTTGACTCTGAAGAGGCGCAGTTGGTAGTACCCAAAAAAGAATGGGGCACATTTTAAAAGAAAATCATGATGCCCCAAATGTGTCACTATGGGAGGAGGGGACATTTCAAAGAACTCCAAAAAATACACTGGACAGGAAGAGATCCTTTATCCCAACTACGTCAAGAAATGCCTATTTCATAATATAAACCGAAAATCAAAAAAGGCTGGACTTTTTAAAAACACCAGTGTATTCCCCGGTTTTGAGGGGGGCTTTTTTGGAATGTCTTTTGGGCCCCCTACCCGAAACACCAGATGGGAAAAAAAAGGATTTCATCGTGGAGGATAATCAACGAAATGGTTTAAACTTTCGCATTACAAAGGCCCCCCCGCCCGAAGTGTGCTTTAACCTTGTAGAAAGGAATTTTAGAATGGATACCCAGAGTCTCATTTCTGACAAGGCTTCAGTTCGTCAGTAGTGATGCCCGCAAATCTTAAATTTCTAGACTTGCCCAAATTCTTCTCCCGTTTATTGCCCCCCAAGCTAACCCCAGGAGAGGAAAAATAGAGAAAATTTGAAGAGAAATAGAGAAAAAAAAGAGGAAAAAAAGAAAAATAGAGAATCCCTTGTGTCGTAAGAGGGAGTGCACGTTAAATATCCTTCAAAGTCCTAAAAGCTGCTACGAGTCACCCAACGGGTTTCGTTGGGGCCTACTAGGGGGTCGGCTCGTCACTTGACCCGTGGGTTTAAAATACGACGTCCTCGCCCAAAAGCCTAATAAATATAATAATATATGCTTAGTGCGACGATAATTCAAACTAAACAACTAAAAACAAACCTTTTCCCTTATAGTCACTTTCCCTGGGACCGGGGGGTCAAAATAACTGCCCTCCTATGAACGCTGCAAACCAAACGTCAGAAAAGAATACCCACGAATAGAGGAAGTGCACGCTAAATATGCTTCAAAGTCCTTACCCTGTTCCCGATTCGCCCTTAAAACCCTTTCCTTATTTCACTTGGGGTTTTCGATCGCATTTTTCTGGGTTTTAAATTA
>JAFNEN010006850.1:0-10669 GCA_019343175.1 Oedothorax gibbosus | reverse complement strand
AAGATAGGAAGATGAATAGAAACGACTGGCAGACACACCAAAAAGCATAAAAGATTCCTTTTCAAAATATTAAAGAGACAATCTCTTAATTGAGGTTGGAAATGGACACAGGGACCGTTGTAAAATAAACTGTTTATTTCAGTTTGAGAAATAAACGTCGAACTAGATTGTCGCTGCATCGTGTTTTGGCGAGAAAATTATAATATATTGAAGCGTAAAAGCATCATCAATGAAAAAATTTACACATTATCTATTGTTTCAACGGCTTTTGTTACCTTGAAGTGAATTTGTTTTGCTTAATAGATGTATCTTAGTGGAAGTAACTATTTTTATTGATTTAATAACTTAGTAGAGTCAACAATGCTTTCCCCCAAAATAATCTTTGATAAGGGTTTCTTTAAAGTAAATTGTTTTTTTTTAAAGATCGGTTGTGCCTCTTTGTTTTTTATATAGTTCTAACACCATCAAAGTTTTAAAAAAGTATGAAAATTCTAATTTTTGTAGAAAATCCCAATATTATCATTATATTACACATTAGTAAAAGTTTGATATATTTCCAATATACTGTAAAATTATCCGATGTTTGATTAAAAAGAACTTATAATTATTTGTTAAGTGATACTGTGTAGCATATAAAAATATAATTTTAGTCAATAAAAAAACACACAATGCTAATTAGAGCTTCTTTATGCAACTTTATAGAAAAATCATATAAAAAAGTTAAAAGCCTTTTTTAATTTATTTTCTGCAAAAATTTCATTTCATTCAAAGTAAAAAAAATTCTGAAAAAAATATGATTAAAGTATAATTTTATAAAATTATATATAAAAAAAATTATATATAAATTATACTTTAAAGTTTAATTTTTTTAAAAAAAATCGTGTAATGAGTAATAGACTGCAACAGAACAAGATTTTAAAATTATGCTTGTTAAAAAACTTTGTGCCAAAATAGCTGAATTGGAACAGCGTTGGATTGAATATGCAAAGTTCTGTGGTTCGAGCCCCTGCAGTATTGTGGTCAGTACTTCTCGGGAACGTAAAATTTTGTTTTTTCTTTGTCTATTAAAAAAAGCTTTTTGTTAAAATAGAAATTTGTTCGTAAAAAATAACATATTTTCTCTGAAATTACAAATTTTTTTCAAGGACCCACTGAAAAGGGTTTTTTTTTCTAAAAACGCAACAGATAATTTTACTGCGTTTTTGGAAGTCTATCACTTTACTACATTCGAATTTTTTTATCCCAAATATTTTTTGGTTTTTATTGCGTTTAATAAGGGTTTCCTGTAAAAATAAAATATTAAATCAAAATCATACTATTTTCAAATAAAAAATTGAATAAATTTTTAAAAATAAGTCGCGCTGTGTTTAATGAATGTTAACAAGACTTAAATATAGACTTTTAATCCCCTGTTTTTGGGAAAAATTTACGAAAAGGTTCGTAAAAATGTTGTTGCTTGAGTAAAAATTTATGTCAAATTGGGCTTTATGATGCTTTTAAGACCTTACAGAATATTTTAGTCAATCATTTCCAAATTTGACTAGGTGCCTGATCCCTACTCCACAATTCCACAATAAAATTTTAACAATGTACCGGACTTTTTATTCCTATGCGACTTTTTTTAAAAGGCGGACACATGGATCCCTTTACATTCCTCCCAATTTATGAATAAAAAACACATTTGGAAAGCAGCACGTCCCAAAACCACATTTAACCCTCATACTCCGCCATACATTTTTTAAAAATGCACGTGCTTCCCAATCCCAAAGGGGCGTTTTTTTGCTGCTCTAAATTTCATACTAGAATAAATTCTCATGCCTCTTCTTAAGATGTATAAATAGCAAACTTTACTCTCTCTCTTTTCCTTTCCTCTCCTCTCTTCTCTCTCTCTACTTTTCTCTCTCTCTATTACTATCTTCTCCTCTCTTCTCTCTCTTGTATAATGGTTGTAATAGAAAGTCGAAAACAAACAGTATCATTGTTTTTTTCCTGGCTCAGACGAACAGGAAGAAACTTTCGTTGTTTTTGTCCCAAAAAAATGCAGAAGTTCTTAAAAATTTGGGAAGGGGGCAATCTTGTAAAAATGCCTTTAAAGAGGATTTTTTTGAGAGCCTTTAAAAATGCATAAAAACATGCAGTTTTAATGGGTTAAATCCTAGTTTCGGTATAGGCATTTTTTGGGAACTTTGGGCAAAAAAAAAGGCATAAAAAATTCCCAAATTTGGCAACACAGTTGTTGACTTCGCGGTTTCCGAGTAGTCGTCAAATCACGCGTGGGTAGCGATGTTTTCTCGCCAACAAGTTTGGCGAGAAATAAAAAAGTCGCCTTTATACCGAAACTAGAATTTAACCTTTTAATGGCCTAGAGGTAAGACTTTATAAAAAGAGTAAATTCCAACCAAATTCCATGACTTCCCCCCATTTTTATCAAGAAATTCCGTAAAACTAAAAAAAAAAAATTGGGTGAAGGGGAGAAAAATCTTGAAGATTAGTAAACCAGAAATTTGTTTTTTAACACTTAAAAACATCACAGAAAAAAAAGATATCGAGGCATTTACAACATAGCTTTCCCTTCAAAATATGGACAAAGTTCGAAAAAAACCCAAATGCATATTTCTGTTCATGGAAGAGGCAAAATCTGTGTGATTGCCCTCAAACAAATTGATGTTAAAATTTCGGGATGCATATACCGAATTTTTATACTTTTAGAACTTTTATATTTTTCAAAACCGGTAGAAGCCAGACATTAGAAGGACTTATAAAAAAAACTCGACAATGTATGTAAAGGGCTTTTGGAACTGAAATTTGAATTTAGATCCGTATTCGAGGGAAACTTTAAAATTGAGGAGAGGTCCTTTGCAAAAAAAATGCCAAAGGGACAGTAGAAAGTAAAGGAAGTTTTGCTATTTGTAGATTTTTATTTCGTATTTGATGACTGGAAACCCATGCTCTTATAAAATGGTTTTTTTATCAAAAATTTTTACACTTGTTAGATTTCCCAAAAAGTTTAAATTTCAAATATCTTAGATTCATGTATAAGCCAAAAAATAAAAGTTTATTTGAAATTTGATTCGCAAGTAAAACTGCAACGATTATCTTGCATTTTTTAGTTTTGAAAATTGTAGAATGTCTAATTTTTAAATTTAGCACGGCCCACCTAAAGGATACAATGTAAAACCCGATACATTAATTTTTTATTAACAGAACGGATAATCAAACGAAAGTAGAAACACTTTCGGCACGTCGGGCACTTTGGGCATGCAATTTAGTTACAAAAAATAGAGACTGAATATGTATGAAAAATATGAACAGTCTAATTATTTTTAATTTTTATGATTTTTTTTTTCGTAAATATTTCGTACAGAAGTTTTAAAATATTTCGAAATTCGTACAAATTAAAATTTTTTTTTTTAAAAATTTTTAATGTAGAAAATAATAACTACAAAAACAAAATTTTAAATAAATTTACTGAAAAAAATTTTTTAATTGAAGTTTGTGCATAAGATTTACAGTTTTTGTCAAGAATTTAACATTTCTCTACCCCCATTTAATTATTTTAAAATAAAACCTTCCCCAATGGAGGTACGTAAACTATTTTTTAACTTTCCCTATGTATTTTTCGTTTTTTAATGGTATCCCCCCACCCTATATAAATCATCCAGAGAGGTTGTGTATTAATTTTAAAACTCTGGGAAAAAATGGATGTATCAGATTTTTAATATACAATAATAATACGAAAAAATTTTTTTTAAATTTTGACTCTGAAGCGTACAAAAAAAAAGAGCTATTCGTAATGTGTGTTTTATATGCTGTCTGAATTACTATTTTTAAAATTACAATAGTACTAATAATAAAATTTTTTCTTGATTATTTTGATTTTTTTAAGTATTTTTAAATTTGTTTTAAACATCGCTTTTGACGGGCGAATAAAAATGACCCCTTGCGAATATTGTAAAAAATCGGTTTAGACTTTGATCAACTTTTAGCGTACCCATTCATGGGTGTTCTTTTACAGTACTTCTCAATTATACTTTTGTACTTCGCTAATTTTTTTAACTCATCTTTTCTTTGAGTAGAAAAAAAATTATTTAAAAAGGTAATTTCTTTATTTTTTTCGAATTAATAAAATTTTGTTAATTAAAATGTTAAAAAAAAATTACCTTTGTAAAAATATTTTTTATTTTTTTTCAAATTTAAAATTTTTTTTTTTTAATTAGAAAATAAAAGAAAATTCCCTTTGTAAAAAATTTTTTTCTCCCAAAGAAATTTATGATTAAAAAGTAATGCAAAGGAAATGGAAAAATGTAAAATTTGAAAATACTGAAAAAGAAGACCATGAAGTGGTACATAATGTTGATAATGTCGAAAACCGAGTTTTACAATATTCCCAAAGGGGTCATTTTTATGTCCCCCAAATTCAATAGGATGTTGATCAAGTCAAAAACCGATGTAGTACAATACCGCAAGGGTGTAATTTTATGGGGCCCAAATTCAATCAAATTGTCGGCGTTGAAAAATGTTGGTAAAGTCGAAAAACCGACGTCTCAATATTTGTAGGGGGCCTTTTTTATGTCGGCCAAATGTCAATATGCGATTTTGATCAATGTCGTAACGATGTCTACAATATCGCAAGGGTTCTTTTTTATGGGGAAAATGTCGATATCGATTTTGTACGCTGAAAAAACTTGGGCCCAAAGCGAAAAAACGAGTCGTACGATTTTCTGGGGGGGCCATTTGAGTCGGCCAAATTTACCCAATGTGGGCCCAAATAATTTTTTTTTTAATTTTGGGCCCGACGTTGGGTGCATTGGGTAAACCACAAACAATTTAGTGTCAAATTTAGTGAAATTGCACAGATAGTATAATCCCATTCATTTGGGGCACCCTTAAGTCTCTGAGGGATACAGACGTATAAACCCGTCACCGTCTGGGGGGTTTTTCAGCAACATACAAATTTTTTTAAAAAAATTATAAATTTAAAAATTTTTGATAAATTTTAAAATTTTTAAAGCATGGGGAGATTTTTTAAAAAAAATTTATTTCAGAAATTTTTTTTTTAATTTAAAAAATTAAATTTTTTAAGTTAAAAAATTTTTTTTTAAAAATTTCATGCATGAAAAAAAATTTACACTTAGCCAATTTGCCTTTACCTCAGGGGTTGGGGTTTCGACATGAAAAAGCAGGGTCAAATTGCGGAACATCGGTACTGTGTTTTTTGAGTGATAAGCGAGTGTCATATTGCTACACTGTTTAAAATTTTTTGTTTATATAATTTTAATAAGGTAAATAGATTCATTGCTTTTGGGAAGAACTAATACTCCCTGCCTTTTTAAACCCACACTCGTGAATTCGCTGAAATTTCTATTCAAAAAAGCGTTATTTTTATTTATTATTTTTTGAATTTAATTTAAAAACTTTCATTTAAAAGAAAGAAAAATAGTTCCTTTCCCAAAAAAACCAAATTTTAATTTTTTGACGCAAATTTAAAAGGGGAATTCAACAATATATTTCGTTGTCGTTTTCTTTAATTTCAGAAAATACTAATTCATTTTCCTTAAATATTTTTTAGGCAAAAAAATTGCAATATTCACAAATTTTTGATTTTTAAAAAATAAAGCATAGTTCTTGTTGACCAGACAGGATGCTTCAAAAGAACCCACTTTCAATTTGACTTAGTTCAAAATCATCTTCTTTTCTACAGTTTCTTACCGTTTTTATTTAAGTTCAGAACCAAAAGGGGCCCATGCGCGAATTTGTTCCTTTTTACTCTAACCCCCTTATTTATTTTCTAAAATTTGAAACAGTAAGATAAAAGAAAAAAATTTGAGTGTTCAAATATTTTTTTAAATTTCTGTAGGGAAAAGGGCCTCAGTTTTTAAATAGTTAAAAATCGGTTTTCTGGAAAAGCAATGATTTACAGAGAAAACGTTTTTAAATTTAAAGAAGGCTGCCGCTTCTTCTGCAAACAAAAACTGTGGGGCTTTTAGGGCAAAATTTGTAATATTCAGGAATAAAAAAACCTTATTAGCAAAATAGGGAAAGAAAAAAAAAAAAATTAAATAAAATAAAATTAAAAAATCACTATCTATTTTTGGTTCCTTTTTACGATTTTTTGCAAAGCATTTCATTTTAAATTTTTTCGTTTCGTAATTCAAAATTTTCCTGATTTTCCCAATTTAAAAAACCCTAAAAAAAACTTGAAAATTTCGTTTTTTTTTAAAAGCGCGCGAGGGAAAAAAAAAAAAAATTTAAATTTCTCCTCAAGTAAAAAAAAAAAGTTTTTTTGTGTGTTTCTGTGAAGGTATTGTAACAAAATGTAATAAAAAAAACTTCCCTGATATTTTAAAAAGTTAACCTGAAACCCATTTTTTAAATGTAAATCTTTTTATTTAAAATGAAGAAAAAAACCTAACCTACGCACAAATGAACACTGAAACACTTACCTCGCAGAAATCTCAATATTAAAAATTTTGTTGAGACCCCCCCTAACCCTCACTCTAAACCCATATCCAACTCTCAAAATTTTTCGATTCCACTTTTAAATCGCATTAAATTTTTAAAGAATAAAGGGGAAACCCCCGGGGACAGGGTACTTATCCCGACACAAAATGATGCCCGGAGGTGAAAAGATGAAGACCCGGGACACAATGCCAGATCCCCCCATTCGGAGGAAAAAGGGGGAAATTTGCATCATTTTTTATAAAATTTTTTAAGCCCAAATAGGGGCCCATGAAATGAAAAATCACTCGAAAACGTATTTCGAGGATGTTTGGGTCTGATATTGGAACTAATTCGGAAGAAGAATTTTTTTTTCCTTTAAAAGTATTGGGGTCGTGCCCGTGAGTAAAGCTTATAACTTTGGGGCGGAAAAGGAAAAAGGGGGGCACAGAAAAAAATTTTTATCAAGGGGGAAATTGGATTTTTGTGATAATATTTATGGCGTTAAAATAAACTTCAAAAATCAGCCTAAATGTTTACAAAAAAACTCTTGTTACCTTTAGCTACATAACCGCTCCAGTATTTCATAGGTATTTTTGCGCAAACATAAATACGGAATACACAAAAAGGGGGGGAAAATTTTATATATATATATATCATGTATTAAAAAAAATACCCCCTTTACCTAATTAGAAATGCAAATAATTTTAGTTTTATGTTTTAAATTTAGAAGTTTTAAAATTCAAAAAATAAATTTGTTCCCTTTTCTCGTTACCGAAAACATTTACATAAAAAATTGCCTAAATAGTTGCCTTATAATTTTTTATACCTAAAGAGTTTTTTAAAAAAATAGTAAAACAAATATATTTTAAATTTCTAAGAATTTGGGGGGGAAGAGCTTTGAAAAAAAAAATTTGACCAGATCGTTAGACCCGGTTTTTCCGATTTTGTACATCAGTCGTCTTTCAATAATCTTAATTAAAAAAAATTTTTTTAATTAAAAGGTTTTTTTTTTTATAAGTCATTTTTATCTGGAAAAAATTTTTTTAAAACACCACTTTAAAATAAACCCCCATTCTAATTTTTAAAAAATATTTGAAAAAGAATAAAAATTTAAAAAATTTTTTCAGTGAAAAAAAAAATACATATACTAGTCCATGTAAAGTCCAGGCCCTGACCAAATTGCCCACCGGTTTGGTTCTTTGGGAAATTTAAAAATATGTTCGCTTGTTTTTTTTTTAACCAAAATAAGCTTGTCAGTTTTTCTTTGTTTTTTGTAGCAAATAGGTTTGATTTTAAATTTTTTTTTAGGCTTAAAATATTTTTATGCCAAAAAAATTAGCCCCCTTTTTTTTTTTTTCAAATACCCCATAAAAAGAGAGAAAAAAAGAATTTTAAAATTGACGAAACATTTCGCCGAAAACCTTTTGGCTGCAGTGGGGATTATGACGTAACTAGTAAAATATAAACAAACTTTGAAACCCATTTTGAAAAACACTTTCAGCAAAATTTTAAATATCCCCTTTTGTAAACCTTCTTCCCTTACTATATAATTTATTTTAATCGAAATTTTATTAAACTAGTTTAAATTTCAAGCTAAAAAAAACCACTGGTTTGTTTATAATACAGTGACGTCAGTCAAACCCACGTTTTTGATCACTGACGTTTCCGATAAAAAAAAGCCCTTTTAAAAGATTTTTTTTTGAATATTTTAAAAATTTATTTGCAAAAAAAAAATATACGTTTGTTTTTTTTGGGTTTAAACTATAATTTTTTTAATATTTTAAGGTATTTTAGCCATATAGTCAAGTACCCTATTTCCCGAGATGCTTTAAACCGCATTTATAGCTCTTCCCCCCCTAAGGGCTTACCCTTCTTCGAAGTATCGAGTTTAAAATTCAAGACTTTGCCGCAAAAAATTTTCAAAATTAATTTACTTTAGATTACCCAAAATTTAATACGTGAAAGGGGAGCGCCGTTATTTCCCAAAAATTTTCCCAAAAAAAAATGTGCCCAACTTTTTAAAAGATATGAGAAAAATTTTAAACCTTTAATATTAAATTTTTACCAAATTTTTAAGTAATGGTTTCTCTTTTGGGGATTTTAAAATTGGCTTTTTTGAATAGCCAATTTTTATAAGATTTAAGAGATTAGGTTAAACAAGCTGATATCATACAGAAACCAATTAAAAAAAGTGGTTAGGGGATCGAAAAATTTAAATTTTTTCTTTTTAAAAAATAAATATGGAGGTATTTAAAAAGCTTAAATTTGGGTTTTTAAAATATTTAAGGGATTTTACTATAATTAATCTCAGTAGATAGGCCCACTATTTAAAACCCTTTTAAAAAATAAGAATTAAAAACCCCTTACGACTGTAAAATTTTCCAGATTACACATTTTTTTAAAAAAAAAAATATGTAAATTTTTAAAATTTTTTAAAATAGGGAGTCTTTTCAAAAATTTTCCCAGGAATTTTTTTTGAAAAAATTTTAAGAAAAATTAAATTGTCATTTAAATATTAAAAAAATTAAAATCTACAGTAAAAAATTACATTTCAGTCAAATTTCTTATCCCCCAAAAAGGGTTAAAGACGTTATACAGCGTTTATCCGGGATTCGACTTTCCAGTTTTTTTAGCCAAAAATGCTTATAAAGGGCTGGAGAGCACAGTTGGTTAAGGGGGGGGAGGGAAATAAAATTAACTTTACATTAAAAAACTTGAAAATCCTGCAAATTCCTGAGCTGGTACGATGTCACCCTTAAAATTTTGGGGAGGGGCCTGCTCAGATATTGGCTAATCACTTTTCTTTATTCTAAATTATGACCCCGTCGTCAAAACCCTCTGTAAACTATGTGCGATAAATTTAAAACTACCCAAAAATTATGCATTGTAAAACAATTTTGGGTTTGGTTGGGTTTGGGTTTGGTAAAAATATATTTGGGTTTTTGTGCTTGGCAGCGACCCGCTTTTAAACCATCGTCAAGTAAGACAGACCAACAACAAAAACTAGTGGTCCATTAATTTTTTTGGACAGAGGCCAACAGAGGATCCCCCGAAAGGCTTTTCACCCCCCGGGTATTTATTTGGTATGGGAATAGAGGACTTTTTGGACCCAACAGATTAACGAGCACGTACTCCGCAATTTCTCGGTAGGTTTCAGTGGTACCGGGACCGATCGCAGGACTTCCCATCCCGAGACCGAGACCTGACCACTAGGCCTTTTTCAGCCCCACTAATGTTTTTTCGAGGGGTCAGTAGTGTGGTTAAAAGTTTCTACCCGAAAAAATGTTTAAAAAAAAAAAAATTCTTAAATTTGGTAAAATTAAGCAAATCCCCTAAAAAAAATATCTAATTTATTAATTCAAATATTTTTCAATTAAAAAGCAAAAACTTTTCCCAAAAAAATTGCAACCCAAAAAAATTTTATTTTATGGCTTTTCAAAAAAATATGGAAAAAAAACAAATTTAGAATTTTTTCTTTTCATTTTAAAAAAAATTTAGTCTTTGTACATTTGGGATTTTTTTAAAATAAGTTAAAACTAGAGGAAAAAAGGATAACCCGGAAAAATTATATTTTATAGAAGTTTTTTTTAAATAACTAAATTTAAAATTTTCTAATGAAATAAAAGTAAAAAACAGATTTAAATTCCTATTTGCATTTCCTATATTTTCCTAAGAAAAGAACCCTTTAAAAAACTCGTTTTCTAAGTAAATAAAATAGAAACGATTTTAAAATGAAAGTTTCATTCAAATGTTTTTAATTTTGGGGCCCCGCGAACGAAAAGATTTTATTTCCAGGAAATTATAAAATAGAAAATAGGAATAATAAAAGTTTAGAATTTATTAGGGATATAAGTTTTACACGTAAGAAAACATGAGAAATGGAAAAAAAAAATTCCCCTCAAATGAATTTTACTCATTCGAAAAAAGACGGAGGAAGAAAAAAAATTTAAAAAAGGGAAAAAAAGCATTTTCGAAAAAATATAATGGAAGGATTATTTTCAGGGTAAAAAAATGCAGTGATGCATTTTATTCAAATTTATAAGAAAAGAGGTTTTTAAAGTAAAAAAACTTTCTATTTAATACAAATACATTTCAGAAAAAATATTCAAATTAAAGGTGATTTTCACCCAAAAAATGTTCATGCTACTGCGACGGGGGGGCCCAGCGTCTGGTTGAAGCCCCGGGGTCCAGAGGGAAATTACTACGAGGACTTTTGCTACTCGACGGG
>JAFNEN010006849.1:0-11154 GCA_019343175.1 Oedothorax gibbosus | reverse complement strand
TTCCATATATCCCGATTTTTTAATGGTGCAAATGTTTTTTAAAAAAATTTAAAAAAATATAATACATAATTTTTTTTTTTAAATGAAATTTTAGCGAGTTTTTAATTAATAGGAATAAATTTTCAAAATGGGAAAGAATATTTTTTTATATTTTAATGTTTTAAAAACAGTTAAAGACCAATTTTTTAAAAAGCCCTCCTCAACATCATTTTTGGAAACCTTAAAATGTCCATTTTACCTATTTTAAACCGTTTTTCCTTTAAGATAAAAAAAATTAAACCCCCTGTGGGAAAAAGAAAATCGGTTTGGGGGTTTTTTAAATTTGTTTTTCACTGCATGAGTTTAAAAATTTGGGAAATTTTTTAAACTAAAAATTTTTTTTTCTTCAAAGTTCTTAAAATTTTAAATTTCTGTAAAAAAAATGATCAAAAAAGACCCCTTTTTGTTAAAAAAAAAATTTTTAAAAGTTAATTGTATAAATTTTTTTAAAATTTTTAATTTTGGTTTTTTCTTAAAATCGGGGCCAGGAAAAGTGCTTAAAGAAGATTTTTGAAACGTCCGTTCCCCCGGCTTTTGGGAAAGAATTAGTTTTTTTTTTTTTTTTAAAAAATTTAATTTTTATTCAAACAGGGAAAAAAAAAATTAGTTTATTTCAAATTTTAATTTACCTTATTAAATAAAAAAACTAATTTTCCCAAATTTTTAAAAAATTTTATAATTTTTTTTTATTTTGTTTTAAAAAAAATCGACTTTTCACTATTTTAATACCGTGGGGGGGGAAAACTGAAAAGAAAACCCTTTAGCAAAAAATTGGACGGTTTTTGCTCCTAAAATAATTTCCCATTTTTCAAAAAATTTTTTTTTAAAGGGTTTGGGATTTTAATTTAAATTTTGGTTTAAAATAAGGGGGTCCAATTTCAAAGCAATTTTACTGCATTTTTTCCTTTGCCCATGACAAACAAAAATTTAAAAAACAGACGAAAAAACAACCTAACTTTTCTAAACTTTTCACCCCTTATAAAAAAATTCTCTTAAACGCCCATCAGGGAAAATTGTTTCCCTTTTTTCCTTTAAAAAGAAAAGACGAAAGTAAATTTTTCAAATACGGCGGGCCAATAAGAAGGGGAATGCATACCCAAAATTTAGGTCTAAAATTAAAAACCCCAGCTAAAGACCACTTTCAAATTTTTTGGCTCAGGGTATTTTTTGTTTTGGGGGGGGTTTTTCAAATTTTTTCCCTTTAATTGCTATTGCCCCTTCTTTTTTGGGATTTGAAAATCTCGAGTGGGGGGGCGTAATATTTTTTTCCCAATTGTTTTCCCGGATGGTATAAGGTCCCTTTTTTTTTTTTTCTTTAAATTGTAAGGGGGGGAAAAGGGCAAACATTTCGAAAAAATATAAAATGTAATTTTTATTTTAATTGCAGGGTTTTTTGGGATGTTTTTTTTTGGGCATGTGTTTTCTGAAAGGGTAATTTTTTTAAAGAATGGCGTTTAAAAAAGTATAAGTAAAATTAGATATCTTAGATAGTGAAATAAGAATGATTTTGTGACGACAGTTTTTCTGTAAAAAAGGGCTGTTTTTTTTTTTTTGTCGAAATAAGCCCACCAAAACAAAAACCCCTCAAAAAATAATAATTCTTAAAAAAGTTGCAAATAAAGATTAAAATCAATAAAAAAATAACGATATTCAAATAACAATCCCAAATTGAACCCCAGTCTTTACATTTAATCAAAAATATAACACGCAAAAAGCGTTGAAAAAATTTTTAAATTGAAAATAGAAAAAATAAATTTTTAATCCAATGCTTTCTTATGTAGAAATCGGCTCATGTTTTACCCTCCTACTTTCCCTTTTTTTGTTCGAATTTTTAAAAATCGCTCTTCAATTCGTTTTTTTTGTACTAAAGGAATAAACTTCTAAAAGTCGCTAGCCGAAATTTTTTAGATCTACCCCAAAACTTTTGGCTGTGGTGATCATTTGGACGTGAGTCAGTCAGTCGGATGCCCTTTTTTTTTATATCATAGTTTTCTCACTTTTAAAAAACAAAGTAAAAAATTTAAAAATCGAATATACAACACTAAAACCCAAATGGGATCATTTCAAAAAAAAAAATATAAACGATTGAATTTTAAATCCCCATTTTAAAATAAAAGACAATAAAAAGACCTTGGCAAAAGAAAAAATTTTGGTAAAAAAGGGAAGTCATTTTCAAAAATTACATCCCTTAAAACGAAAATGAAAAACAAACGTTCTGCTCAAAAAAAAAAATATAAAGAAACCCTTTGGGGTCCTCTTTCTAAAAACATAAAAAACAAAAAATAAAAGATGACTTTGTGACAAAAAATTATGAGGTTTTTTACATTTTTTTTCCCACAAATTTAAAAAAAAAACCTTTTTTTTAAATTTAAAAGTTTATCGTGCGTTTTATTTTTGATTGGCAAATGAGTTTTTAATTTAATTTTAAAAAACCTAAAAATTAAATTTGATTTTTTAAAATAAAAAATAAATTTTAAAAAGTTCTTTTATTATATTTAAATGGGGTTTTCGAATTAAAATTTTTTTTGGTTGTTTGGGTTATTTATTTAAACCGTTTTTTAATTGTAGCTTAAAATTCTGTAAAAAAATGCCCCCTTAAGGAAAACGTACACCGTTGAACATGCCCTTTTTGGAAAAAATTGACTTTTTTTAAAAACCCTTTTTTTATATTATTACCCCGGGGTTTTGATTTTTCAAAAAAACTGTCTTTTTTAAACTGGGGCCGCAAATAGAACGAACGTGGGTGTTAATTTAGAAAGGGTTTAATGGCATTCCCAATCAACGGAAAAATTTTTAAAAAATTTTTTAATTCTTTTTTCCCCCTGGGGCTTTTTCAGTTTTTTTCAATAAATAGCTTAAATTGGAAAAAGATAACTAAAAAAGTTTTTGGGGAAATTTTAAAAAAAATTTTCTTTTTTTCTACAAAATTTGGGGAAAATTGTTGTCTGGGAATTATTTTCCCTCAAAAAATTCGGGAAGAAATTTTATATATTTTTTTTGTTTGGACCTATTAAAAACCCTTTGGGACAGCGCCCAAAAAAATTTGTTAAAAAATCAGATTTTTTTTCGATGCTAATAAAAATGTTTTTTTTTTAAAAAAAAATTTCCTTTTTGGGTTTTTAAAGGGTATATCCTCTAGACAATTTTACATTTTCCCTTGGGTTTGGTATTATTTTTTTTAATCGGTTAAAAAAGGGTTTTTTTTTTTAGGCCCTCATTGAAGTTTTAAAAAAAAAAACCTTTTCAAAAATATGCAAAAAATGACATATTTTAAAAAAAAAAAATTTTTTAAATTAAAGCACAATTAAACATGCTTTAAATTTTTTTATTTATTTCACCACATACCAAAAATTCTTCCAAAATTGTTTCCTAGTACATATTTTTTTAAAAAGTGCTCCGAAAAGTGTTTTTGGGTACCTTAACAATACCTTGGGAAAGGGATATTTAGCCCGGGGGAAATTACGAACAGTTATAAAAAATAGCCCTTTCCCATTTGGCACTTGGGGTTTCGTTGAAAAAAGAAAAGCAAAGAAAAATTTTTCCCAAAGTGCTTTAAAGGTTTTTTTCTATACAATTTTTGTAAAACTCAATATGTTAGCAACCCAAAACCTTTTAAATTTTTTTTACAAAAGTTTGCTTTAAAAAACGACCGGCCATTTATCATAAACTGTAACCCGCCAAAAAACCCTTTTTTTTAAATGGGAAAGTCCGTATTTTAAAACAGAAAGCTTTAAAACAATTTTTCATAAAACCCCACCTGAAAGTTTTTTAAACTGTTAAATTTTCCGGGGGTTTTTTTTCAAAATTGTGAAATAAAAAGAATTAGTAATGAGATTTTAAATTGCTTACAGTTGGAGACAAAAGCTTTTTTTCGAAAAACATTTGTTAAAAAAGTGTAATTTTTGAATGTAAAAATGATTTTTTAAAAAGGGGTTTAAAAAAATTTACCCTGACCTGATTAATAAAATTATATTAATTGAAAAGTTTGCAATTGTTTTCCTAGGAGCAAAATTTTTATTAAGTCAGTTTTAAATTTTTCGTTAAAAGAAGTACAGTAAAAAAAATAAATAACTTTTTAAAAATTTCTGGTTGAATTTTTAAAAATTAACTTTTTTAAAATAAACAAATTTAAAAGCATTTATTAATATTATTTAAAGCAACAAGTGGGAAAAGTAATAAATTTTTTAAAAGATGAAATAATGACAATGTTTTTTACAAAGTTTTAAAACCATTTTTTAATATACGTAATTAAACAAATCAAATTGGGTTTTAAAATTTTGCACGAGCATAATTTTTTTCGTGAAGCCGATTTTATATAAAATTTTGAATTTTAAAAACAAACTAATTTTTTTGTTTTAAAGTCACACATTTAAACATGGAAATTTTATTCGATTTTCCCAAAAAAAATTTTTTAAAATTTTTTTTTCTAGAAAGATAGAAATGCAAAAACAGGGGTTCCAATGTAACTAGGTACCCAAACATAAGCTTTAATATTGACAGTGGTACCAATGTAACTATTAACATGACTATTATGAATTAACTAGTTTTACTTGAAATGTTGGCATCGTATAAAATGAGTGAAAAATTTACTTTTTATAATATCGTGCAAAAAAACCTGCGTGAAAAAAGTTGACTTTTGAAACAGTGAAAAAAAGTACTTTTTTTTCCACTCAAAAGGGCTGAAAAAATAGTTATTTTTATAATATCGTGCAAAAAAAATAACTTTTTCAAAAATGAATAATCTGGCAAATCGTGTTTCAAAGTTTACTTTAAAGTACTCCAGGTAGCCCCAACAATGTTGGCCGACATTGTACCGACATCGGTCAATATGACCAAGGGTCGGTAGAATATCGGCCAAACATTGTTGGCGCTACCTGGGCTAGTGCGACAAAGTAAAATAGGAGCATCTGAAAAGGTGTAAAATTCTTTTTTTTTGAGCGTGATATTTTATTCGGGCTTTGTGATTGGTGTAAAAATTATTTCTTTGAACGTGATTCTTTATTTGACGTCTTATTTGCAATGCTAATATAAGAAATACTTTTTGCAACGTGATTTTAAAAATATAAATTTGTCACCTTCAAATCATTGGGAAAGTGGGTAATGAATAATTAATAAGCCAATCAATAATGACAATTTAATAAATACTTTTTTACACGTTATTATAAAAATAGTGTATGACAACACGTTGAAATAGCCTTTTTTAAACTCGTGAATTTGTTTCACGAGTGAGATACTCGTTTAAAAAAAGCCTTACTTCTCACACTAATTGCATAATAGTTTTTTATGCAACTAGTGTGAAAAGTAAGGGCTAATGATTATTTTAAAATCAGTCAAAAAGTATTCTTAGTTTGGGCATTGGAAATAAGACACCAAATAAAGAATTCGTTCAAATAAAACTTTTTACACCCAACAGATCTTTTTATTTACTTTTGTGGGGCCCCTAGGTGCGAAAAAGTAACTTTGAAACCCGTTTTCAAAAAAGGGGCATCATTTTTTCCCACGTTTAAATTGATTTGAAAAATTTTAAGTTTTTCCCACGATATTATAAAAAATAACTTTTTTTTTTCACTTCCCTTTCGGGGGGTGAAAAAAAAAATTTTTTTCCCCGGGTTTAAAAAATCAATTTGGGGGGGCCCCCAGGTTTTTTATTTTTTTAAAAATAATTTTTTTCGGGAACAAATATTATTTTTATTTAGTTTAAAAATTAAATCGTAGAGAAAAAACCCTAAAATAAGTGGTGCCTTGGGTTTTCTTATCTTTTTTGTTTTTTTTCAGGGGCATCCCCGGGATAAAAAAAACTAAGTTTTTTATTTTTGGGAATAAAAATTTAAAATTTTTAATATTTTTAAAAAATTTTTTAAAAAAAATTGCAAAAATTTCCAAAATCCCTTTTTGTTTTATTCTTTTTTAAATTACCTAAAAATTTGAAATGAAAAATTCTTTAATTATGTGGAAAATCTGTAGCAAAAAATACATTACAAGGCCCCGGGCTCTGGGGCTGTAGAAAATAAAGAGAGGGATTTTTAAAAGTTACAGCGATTTTTAAAATACAAAAGGGAATTGTAATAATGCCCCTGAAAACCCCCTAGAAAAATGTTTGGGGGGATACATTTTTAGGAAAACCATATTTTAAAGGGGAACCCAAAATATTTTTAAACATAATATTTTTTTTAAGGGAAATTTAAAAAATAAAAAATTTTCACATTAGTTGGTAAACAGATTTGAAATTTTTTTGTAATTAATAACCTTTTCAATTAAAAAAAAGAAAAATGCATTTAAATTTTCCCTGCTAAAAAAAATTAAAGTATTTTTTTTTCCAAGAACCCCCTTAAAACCCATGTTAAACTCTGGGTGGCTATGTTTTTTTTAAAAAATTTCCCACACTACGTTGATATTGTAAAAAGGGGAAGGTTTTATAATCGTTCAGTCCGCCCTTTCCGTCACCCCTTTCACAAAACAAACCCGCAATCACCCCAAACAAGTAGAATACAAAATTTTGGGAACAAAACGGGCTAGGCTACTACCAAATTTTCTTTAAAAAAAAAAATTTTTAAAGGGGGAATTTTAAATTGAAATTTAAATAACTAAAATTTAATCTACATTGAAAAAACCATGCGATTCCTTTTTTATTCAATATTTTCCTGTTGCAAATTTCGTCATACAGATATTAAATACAGCTGGAGAAAGGGTGGGTTTTAAAACTTTTTTGGGGGCCCCTTTGGTTTTTTTTTGGTTAAAAATAAAGGGAAAACTTCGGGTTTTGGAACCCGGGGGGCCGCGGGCTTTTTTCCCCTTAAGTTTTAAAAAGAATTGTGTAGTGAACAAAAGAAAAAAACAAAACAACTTTTTAAAAAAAATCTAATGCAGCCCGGATCTCAGGTGGGATAAAGGTTCTATATCAATTTTTAAAGGGTTTAACATAAGTCAGTTTGTTTTTTAATCAGTATTTTTTTTCTTATTTTGTTTTAAAAATGAAATTTTTTATTTGTTAATTTTTTCTATTTTTTTTAAAGGGAAATTGGGGTGCAAAAAATGATTTTGGGGTATCCTAAAAGGTAAAAAAACACACACTACTTTACGTTATAGGCTTTAAATTTATTTCTTTTTAAAGAAAAATTTCCTAATTATTCTGTTTTTTTTTTAAATTTAACATGAAATTCTCATCATTTTACCCCCCGATGCCCAACTCAAGGGGGAATATTTTTACCCATAAAACCTATCTTGTTTATTTTCCCTTCTCACAACAGATGGGGGGGGGCTATTTTTGTTTAGTCGGTGGGGTGCTGGGGCTTTTTTCCCGATTTTTCCTCCTATTTCTCCCGTTTTAAACCCTGGTCCCCCCGGGCCCGTTTCGGGTTAAAATTTCCCCAAAACTATAAACGGGGGTGAAAAATCATGGGGGAAAATTTTTCGTCCAAATGTTGTTGTTTTCTGCACTGCAGTTTAAGTTTTATAAAATCGTTGGCGGGTTTTTGGTTTTGGTGAATATGTGGTGAGAACAATTTTAAAAGTTTTGGCCTTTTTTGAGGGTTTGGGGGGGTTTTGTGTAAATTTTATAAAAAAAAATCCCCGGGTTTTCGGAAGAAAGGGGGGGGAAATTTTGAGTTTTAAATATAAAAATATTTTTTTATTTTTAAACTATTTTGGAATTAAAAAATAAAATTTTTTATACAATCTTTTTTATTGGATTTTTTAGTTAGGGGGGAGTAAAACAAATTCCTTTTTTTTTATTTTTCCCGTTTTAAATTAAAGGGCTTTGGGTTGTATTTTTTTTTAAATTTGTTTTTTTGTTTTTTGCCCTCAAAAAAATTTTTATGTTGGAAATTTCAAATCTTTTTTTGGGGAAAAATCCTTTTTTTTAAAAAAAATTTTACTTTACGTTAAAAAGAAAGCAATTAAAAAAAAATAAAAAAAAATTTTCCCCAAATTTGGGTTTTGGGATTGATTCAACACATTTTCATCTTCATTTTGCTTAAACCCATGCACTCTTTATGTAAATTATAAAAATTGGGGTTAAAACTCAGAAGTAAAATTTGTTTTTCTGTTCAAAACCTTTTTGGGAAAACAATGTTTCCCCTTTTTTTCATGAGTGTTTAACGGAAATGTTTAAAGAAGTAAAAAAAAAAAAAAACGTCGCCCGCTAGATTATATTTCGTTCTTTTCTAAAAAGTCAGGGAATATGCAAGAAGAAAGTAAATTTAAAATTTTTTTTTTACTTTTTAATCTAAAACAATACTTTTTTTTTTAAAGAAAAATTTCCCTTTTTTGACTTTAAATCTAGGTTTGTAAATTTTATTATAAAAGCCTTTGAATGAATGGGTGATAATATGCATTCATTGATTTTATTCAAATGTAATTAAAATACGTTTAAATTTTTAAAATTTTTAATGCTTTTGTGCTGAAATTTCTTCATAGTAAAATTTATTTTTTAATTATTTTCTATTTGGGGCAAAACACTTGTGTTTAAAAAAAATAAAACCAAGCACAGCTTATGTGTTTTATTGGGAATTTTTTTTTTTTTAAAGGGTTTGGGGATGGTGGTTTGTTGAATCTTTTGGTCCTTTTTATAAAATTTCCCAACGTAAGGTTCAGGGGTGTATTAAAACATATTTACCTTGGCCCAGTGAAAAAAAAAAGGCTTAATTCTAATCCCCTTTTTGAAGAGGGAAAATTTGGGGGAAATTTAAACCCAAAATTTTAAATATTGGTTTTAAATACAATTCGGTTTAAATTGCAGTAATTCCCTTTCAGTAATTTTTATAAAGGGTTTTTTGCTGTCGTTTTGAGGTTTTTCTGTATAAATTTAAACATTTTGGAAACCCCACTTTTAAATTTTTTCTTTTTAGTTAAAATTTTTTCTTGAAAAAACCCGTATCCTAAAAAAACCCGGGGATTTCCCAAAAATACTGGGATAATGTACACCATCCCTTTTTTTAAGAATGGGAAAATGGGAAAATTAGTTCTATACTACGCTAAAAGTCATGTTCCCAAAATTTTTCAATTTTTTTTAGATTACTTTTTTTTAAATTTTTAAAAGCACATTTTTGGGAAAACGTAAAAAAAAAAAGCTTTTTTGGGATGTAAGTACAGCCCTGTTTTGTTTATTTTTTAAAAACTTACTTAAAAACGTCATTGTAATATCCCTTTAAAAACGTATTAACTATGGGCCCAAATTACGAAAAGTTTGGGGCTAATTAATTAAAGACCCTCACATTTATTTCCCTTTTAAAAAATAAAAAACCCAATTTTAAAGAAACACAAAAAAATAAAATTTTGACTTTTAGGGTCTTTTATGATGTCTTTTTCAGTAACGCCAAAACCCAAAGTTGTTTTTCTTTTAAATGTGCATAAAAAAATTTTTCTAAGTAAACTCAAACCTCTCCGCTATCACTTCCTTTGGAGGAATTTTTAACTTTTTTTGCTTTCCGAGATAATCTCCAAGGTAGACAAAATTAAAAGAATCTCTGTGATTTTTGGGGACCTAAATTTAAAGGGGGACCGGATTAGTTTAAATAAATTAAAAACGGATGTGTGGGTTTTTGACAAAATTTTTTTGAAGGGTTTTTTCCCCCTTGGAAAGATTTTAAACTTAAGTTTTGTTTGAAGAATGTGGTTTAAGGGGGTGAATAAGAGTTTTGGGGGGGTTTTCTTTTTTTTTGAAGGTTTTTTGATTGGGGTTTTTAAAATCACCGATTGAATACGGCCTTAAGCTTTTTTGGTAAAATAACGATCACTATCGAACCCTCACACTCACATTACGTCACGTAACCAAATTTTCTGAAAAGCGTTTTTACAGCAATGTTTTCCAAAATTTGCGCGTTTTGGGCGTGATGGACCTACGATTACGATGCTTGGGAAAAACAGGCTTTAGACTCCGCTATTCTGTGGGGGGTTGTGTTGTTTTTTTTTAAATGGTATTGAAACCAACCCTTTAAAGTAGCGGGGTATTTGTTTTAAATTTTAAAATTTATAGTAAAGCATCACAAATTGAAAAATGCGAATTTACCCCTTTTGGGGGGTGTTTGGGGGACCGGGTTTAGGGCCTGCCCCCTTTACCCACATGGCTCTAATATACGTAGCCTGTCTCAGTAGCCCAAAGTAAATTCCTAGTCAGACTTTTTAAACTAACGAAAAAAAAATAATGGCAACATTTACAGTTAAAACGAGTCGTAAAAATTCGGGGAAATTTGTAAAACTGCGTTTCACTAAGGCCCCCCCAAAATGTGAAAAAAAAATTTTAACCCTAAAAAAAAATTTTTTTTAAAAAACCCTTTTTCCCAAAAATTTCTAGTAAAAAACTACTAAAAAAAGTACTGTAAAAAACCTTAATATTTTGTGTTTAAAATTTCCTATTTATCTTTATATTTACAAGACTTTTATGTATGCTATACTGTAAAGTTCTAGTAATTTTTTCAACTTTTTATGTAATATTATTATACTTTTTCTTGGGAAAACATTACATACAATTTTCATTGTATTTATTACTTATGACTTTCATTGGGGGGGTGGCAAGTTTGCCGAGCACTCGACCCCAGCCCATTGTACTCAAAAAACCCCCGAAATGATACAGGCACAAGAGACACACAAAAAAAAAAAAGAGACGACACAAAAACCATAGACAAAAAACCCAAAATTTATTGACAAACACAAACATCCATGCCTTACTGGGAATTTTGAAAACCCAACCAAGAAACTCCCCAAAAGGGTAGCTCCCTAAACCCTTTTCGCCCGGGGGCGGGTTCATCACATGTTTTAAAGAAAGGTTTTATGAAGTTTTAAAAAATTTTTCAATCGGGACAATGCCGAATACAAAAATAAGAAAATTTTAAATATAAAAATAGAAAAAAATAAAAATTACTCACCTATATTTTATACCTGTATCAAATTTAAAACGTTTAATCCTTTTTAAATGGCGATGAATTTTATCCAGATCAAAAACGAAAACTTTAGAAAACTGGCGCGCAACTTCAAATCCCAAGATGATTGGTTGAAAAAAATTGGGGAATACTGAACATTTCCCCTTAAAGGAGAAGAACTGTAAACGTAGAAGATTTCTGTTCAGGGAATTTTCCCAAAAATTTTTTTGTAAAATTGGGGTTTTTTCTGTAAAGTTAA
>JAFNEN010006848.1:0-11722 GCA_019343175.1 Oedothorax gibbosus | reverse complement strand
AATTCGGGGGATCCTTTAGTTTTCCTCTGTCTCAAAAAATTAGAGGGACCCCACTTATGTGTATTGTCTGTTTTTTATGTTTACTTGACAAAAGGTTTTATAAGGGGGTTTTCGTGCCCAAAGGGCACAAAAAAATTAATTTATAAAAGGTCTCCCAAACCCTCCCTCCCTACCTACTTTGCCAAAGCACGAAAGGGACCCAAATTTTATATTTTGGTTGCGTAAATTTTTAAAAAAAATTCCCCCGGGGATGAAATTTTTAAACCTTATACATAGTTTAAAATTTCCACAAATTTTTTAGTCCCTTTAAAATTTATAAGCTTTTTGAAAAACAGTTTAAATGTGTCGTGAAAAGGCGCATTAGTTCATAATAATAATAATTTTAACCATTAGAAAACCCCCAAAATCAAACAAACACAAAAGGGATGGAGCTTTTTTTCTCACATAAATAATTTAAAAAAACTTTAAATTTTAAAGGAATTTTTAAATTTTGGGTGTTTGCTTTGTTTAATGTTGCTTTTCAAATTCTAGGGAAAAGCAAAATTTTGGGAAATTTAAAAAAGACTTTTTTTGCATGGGCAAGAATAGTTTTTTCCCTTTTAAAATTTTTAATTATGAACATAAATTAAAATGAAGATTTTAATGATAGCTTTTGCAATTTAATTAAATAAAAAGGGGAAAAAAATAGTTGGGACAAAAAAATTTCTTTATGTCTTGAATTTTTTTCTTTTTTTTCACCCTTTTTTTTATTTAAAATTTCTAATTACATGACAAAAATAAAACATTTTTTTGGGGGAAAAGGGGAAATTTTGTTCCCTTTCTTGGTCTTTAGATGTTGAAACCCATACTGCTTTAAAAAAAATCCCCACTACCATCTTTTTTCCCCTCGAAAAGAAAAATTTTAAAATTTAAAAAACAAGGGCCCTTTTTAAGTGGTATAATAAGTACCATCGGCCCTCACGATTTGGGGGCAGGAAAAACAAAAAGTTAAATTTTTCCAAAAGTTTTTACTTTTCTTTGTAGATTTTAAATTTACAAAAACCCTAACATTTTCAATCAAAAAGTTCCATCTTTTCCCTTTTTTCTTCAAATGACAATAAAAAATTTAAAGGGGTTTTTTAAGTGGTACTAATAAGTACCGTCAGTACATAAAGGGTTTCTGCACTTTTTAAAAACGAAACTTTCTGGCGCTAAGAGAGCAACACAAAAAAAACTTTTTTTGATGACCTTCCCCCTTCCTTTTATAAATAATGGATAAAGTAAAAAAAAAAATTTTAATTTTTTTTTATTTTTTTTTTAAAATTTCAATAGTTTGTTATACATAATGTAATATTTTTGGAAACTTTGTAAAAAAGGGGCAACATGTTAAAAACTTTTTGGCGTGAACCCTTTTATAACAAAGTTGCCCTACATTTTTTACTTAGATATTTAAAACTTTTAAGTAGAAACTATAAAATCATAATAAGGGAATAACAAAATCCGTTTAGGCTTTTTTTTTCATTTTAAATAACGCTATTTTTTCCTTAAAGGGCACATAAAAATTTTTTAAAACGCCATCTTTTAAAATTTTTCCCTTTTAGACATAACATCCCCAACCCTTTTCGAGCCAAATAAAAACCTTTTTCAGGGGAAAAAAAAAAAAAAAAAAAACCCCGATGTATGAAAAATGAGAAAAAAAACCCAGAGAATCGCCTGTGTTATTATTATTAAAAAAAAATACAAAAAATTTTTTTTTTCTTTCTCCCATTGTTGAGGGAAATTTCTTTCTCAAAGCTATTTTCAAGAAAAATAAAAATTTGTTTTTTCATCGTTTTTCATCCCTTTTTCGGGGAAGCATTTCGGGCCCCTTTATTAGTTGAAATACAAAAAAAAGACTTCCGCAAAAGGGTTTTTCCCAGGTTTCCCCCCCCCCCCCCCATTTTTCAATTTTGGGTTTAAAGAAAAAGGACCCCTTTAAAAAAATAAGGTTTTGCGGGTGTGATACAAGGAATTTAAACCCAAAAAATTGGGAAAAATAGAGATTTCAATACCCGTCGCAAGTTTGAAAGTAGGAGGAATAATAGCTCCCAAAATTTTTTAGCAAGAATATTCGCCAAAAGCTATAGGCAACGAAATTTTTCCCGACAAACCCTTTGGGGGAACCCTTTGGGACCGAAGAAGGGGAGAAGGTATCAAAAAATTTAAAAAAATAAACCCAAATATTGCCCCTTTCCCGCATCACTGTACAAAATTTGGGAAATTCTAAAGGAAATTTAAAAAATCGATGAAGGAGCAAATTTAAACCCCCTTTTAAATTTTTTAATACTTATCTCACAAAATTTTTCCTAGCTTTTTGCAAAAATAAAAAAATTTGGCTTTAAAAAGTTTATAAGAACTTTCAGGTACATAACGCCCAAAAAAAAGGGGTTAAAAAAATTTAAAAGGTATGGGGTTTGAGCCCCAAATGCGAAACAAAAACCAGGGGACGCTTGGGAAGGAAAAGGGTTTCAAAGAGACGATGGGTAATAGTAAGAGGTTTTAAAAAAACCCCAAAAATTTTTTTCCTTTCACAATGTTCCCCCCCGGAAAAGTTCCAGGAATAAGGAAGTTTAAACTATTTGAAAAAAAAATTAATTTCTGGGTTTCTTTGACTTTTTTTGTTCGGGGTTTCCTCAGTTCAGAAACACAGCAACAGCACAGTTTTTTTCAAAAAAGCGAGCTACTGAAGAATAAATCTTTTTTTTAAAAATAAAAATTTAGCATTTAAAAAATAGTCTTAAACCCCAAAAAAAAAAAATTAAAATTCATTTCCCAAAAAATAGTAAAACGGGGGTTCCTTAAACTTCCTTTTCCAAATTTATTTTGGGTAAAAAATTTTCTTTTTTTTAAAATTTTGGGGCCCTTTCTTTTGGGATAAACCCTCTGGGGGAAATGAATCTCTTACGCCGTTCTCCAGGGGAAATTTAAATTTTGGGCATCTGCACGGGTTATATATGATTATTTTTTCGGGTTTAAAGGGCGATTTTTCCCAATTGATTTTTTTTCTTTGCGAGGCAGGTAGGTTCCTTTTGAAAAAAAAAAAGAAATGCTCTTAAAATAATAACCCCAAACCCAAAGGATATCAATATCCCAAAATGCCCAAAAAAGGATGGGTAAACACAAAGGTAATTTTGAAACAAAAATAAACTTTTCCCTAGTTCTTACTTTTTATGTTTATTTCAAAACCAGAAATTTCTTTCGTAAGGGACTATTTGTATTTGTGGGTTCCATTGTTGAAAAATTTGTTATTTCTTCTTTAAATTTTAAAAAAAAATTTTAACTTGTGCCCAAAAACTACTCCCCCAAATTGGGGGAAAATTTTGGAAAAACAGCGGGGTAAATATTGGACAGTAGTTTTAAATTTATTTTCTGCACAGTTTTTTCAACTACTACAAGGAGTAAATTGTGGAAAATGGTGTGTACTAAAAGGTTTACTGTGAAATGGGGGTAAATAAAATACCATATGGTTCTTTTAAAAAATTTAAATAACACTGAAAAATCTGGGAAAATTTAAAAAAAACTTTTAAATTTTTCACAAACTTTTTAATAATTTCTTTTTTGGGCCCAAAGGGTTAAAAACTTTGCGTAAAATTGTTTTTTTTAATCCCCCTAACTTTTCCAAAGTAAATTAAACATATTGAGATACTGTCTATTCCCAAAACCCCCCCAACTAACTGAAAAATTTAGAACAAAATTTTATAGTTATAACTATAAACTAACTACAAAATTACTTCTTTCTTTTAACAGTTTTTGTAAAATGGTAGGTTTTGGCATGGGCCCATAAACCCACATACGTGTTTCAAAATTTTTAATCTGTTTTGCTTTGGAAACCTACCCTGTTGCCCAAAAACCCCTTTTTTAAAATTTTCTTTCAACACTAAGAAATTTTGTCTGGTTTTTCTTCATCGTTTTAAAAAAACATCATTTTCTTTTCTACAATATAAAATTTGGGATCGTAGAGCACTGCATATAAATACCTTCTTCTTAAACGGGTTTCCCCCCCCTTTGGTTTGTAAAGGGTTTTAGTTATCAAACTTTGGAACGAATCGTGAGTATTTTCCCAAATTTTTGTCCCAATACAAAAACAACAAAATCACACCCCCAAAAAATTTTCTCCCTTATCAAAATTAAATTTTTAAACCCAAGTTTTGTCTTCAGAATTTTGAAGAAATTGGCTAGATTTTTTTTCAATTAGAAAAATTAAAATGTAATTTTTCCATCAAAAACTTAAAAAAAAACCTGCTTTTTCCATGAAGAAATGTAAAAATTTTTTTGTGTTTTTTTTTTTTAAATTTGGGTTTTTTTATTTGCTGCAATTAGTATCAGTTAAACCCCTTTCCCTTTAAAAAAAAAAAAGAAATTTATCCCATTCAATATAAAGCCCCCAATAATTGCCCAAACCCTAAACCTTTCTAATGTTGAAATTTTTTCCCCTACAATGGTTTTTTCAAAAAAAAACCCCCCTTCATAAACAGGGTCTAATACTAGGCATTAAAAAATTTTCAAGTTTATGCAAAAAAAAAACCCCAAAATTTTACAAAATTTGACATCGATTGAAAAGAATTTAAACCTTTTTTTTAAAGGCGCTTTGGGGGTTTTTTTAAAATTATTTTTTTTTTAAAGAAAAAGTACTAATCTCACCCCAAAAATAATTATTAGGAGCATTGCGGGGGGTATGCAATTGCCCTTTTTTTTTTTCGAAGTAATAAATTAGATGCTTTTGGGTTTTTGGGCCCTGCCCAAAAATTTACAAAAATTTTTCCCTTGCCCCAAAAATTCCCCCGGGTCACCCACTCGATAATTTTGGGGACTAAAAAAGAGTGTTTAGGGGTTGTTGGGACATATAGTACAGAAAAGTTAACGATTCATTGAAAGAGATATTCAAAAAAAAAACTTACATTCTTCTAGAGATGAAACTTTTTAAAAAATTGACCTGCAGTTATGTTTAAAAAATATTGAAAATGGCTAATTATTGTGGTGAAACTCACCCTTTGTAGAAAATCGTTTTTTAACCAAAGAGGACTTTTTGATCCCCTTGAATAAATAATTCAGATTGTATTTTTTTTTCGATTCCCGATTATCACATTACAACTTCTTTATTTGCCCAAAACCTTCGACAAATGAGGAAAACTGACAAATAATTTTTTGCAAACTAATTATTTTTAAAAAGCTTTTTAATTTTAAAAATGGGGTTTTTTTTTAAAGAAATAAAAAAAAATGTTAAAAAAAATTATTTAAATCATGCCCATTAAATCATAATTTGATAAAAATTTAAAATTTATATCGTGGTTGTAAAATCAAAAAAATTTAATTAAAATTTAAACCCCCATTTCATTTTTTATCTATATCAAAAAATGAATCCCGCCTTTTCACAGCCCCTTTTTTTTCAACAAATTTCAACTAAAAAAATTTTTCAACTAAAAACGATTTTTTTAAAATTTAAAAACCCAACCCCGCCCGAGATACAACCACGCCCAAAAAAAATTCTTTAAAGAGCAATAAAAAGTCGGAAAAAAAAACAGATTTTTCAGCCCAAATTTTGACGTTTTGGGCCCAAAATTTTCGGGCATGTAAAACCCCTTTAGGCAATTGGGTGGGTTTATCATTTTTCCCCATTTAAAGACAGCGATAGCTCTAATTTATATTTTTTTACATGAGGCTTCCTAGAATAATTTTTAAATTAAGAGATTACGGGTAGTAAAAAGCCCCATGGGGTTTTCGGGTAGTAAAAAAAAGATTTTATTTCCCAAAGGGGGTTTTTTAATGTCTGACAGTAATGCTTTTGTACGTGTTTTAAGTGATTTTTTTAAAAAAATTAAAAAAATTTTTAAACACGTTTTAAAAAGCTTAATTTATAAGGGTTCTTTTTTACTTAAAAATAAAAAGTTTTAAATAATTAAAAAAAATCTTTGACATTTTTTTCTCTGAAGTCAGTTTGAATAAGTTGTTGGCAATTGGTTTATTTAAAAATTTTTAATACCTATGAAAGGGGACCAAAATAAATATCCTTCAAATTGAAGCTATGTACTCAATGAAGAAAATTTTTATACGATTTAAAAAATTTTTCTAAAAAAGTTTGAATTTAAATTTTAGGTTTTATCAAACATAGAAAATTTTTTCTAAATAGGGTAAGAGCTTTATCGTTAAAATAAAATTTCTAGTTTCGGCCTTTTTTGGAGGTTTTTTTTTCTTTTTTTCATACAGTTTTCGATGCGTGTAATTTAAAACAATTTTTTTTTTTAAAATTTTTTATTTTAATAATGTGTGTCAATTTCAAAATTTACTTAACCTAATCTGAATCTAAACAAAATTTTTTAAAAAAACATTTGGGTAAAAAAGGGAAATTTTGCGTTTCCTTTAAAGGGTTTTCTTTTTTATTTTTGGCCCAAATTTTTTAAATATAAACAGTAAATATTTTTTTGATAAAATTTTAATAAAAAGTAAATTATCTATACACACATAATGCTGTTGAAATGGCATAGATTTTTTTGATGAATAGAAATATTATTGTTATGAATAACACTTTTTAAAAAATTTGGAAAAAAGTTTTAGAAAATTTAAAGAAAAATCATTCTTTGATGTAACCTTTTTAAAAATAAAACCTTTTTTCTGGTACAAAAATAAACAAAAAACATATTTAAATAATGGCACGGTTATGTCAAATAAAATATGTAATAGAATTTTTGAATAAAAAAAAACTTTTTTTTCTTTTTTCCTATACTTTTATTTTTTTTTTATTATAAGGCGACTGAAAAAAAAAAAATATTTTTGTTTAATGACCAAACATCGCATTTTCCAAAATTTTTCCCTACAAGTTTTATATTTAAAAAAAACTTTTTAAAATTTTATTCCCTTTCATACCTCAACGGCCAAGTTAATTAAATATACCAAACCCCCCAAAAAGGTTTTTTTTCTTAATTTTAAAAAAAGGGAAAACCATCATGCCTTTTTAAAAAAAAATTTTTATAAAAAAGTTTTTAAAAAGGATGTCGTAAAAATTTTAAAAAATTTTCATTTAGTTACATTTCACCCCCGTTTAAAGTTAAAAATTTAAAAAATTTATGTCTAACCCACTAATGGATTTATTTTTTTTTTTAAAAAAAAATTTCTTTAATCTCTGATGGACATACATTACGGGAAAAAAAAATTTTAAAAAAATTTTCCTTGCCCTGGGAATTTCCCTTTTTCCCTTTTAAATTTTATGGGAGGGATAATTTTTTCTTTGAGTAGTTAACTTTTTCATTCTAAAAAAATTAATATACCCGTCCCTTGGGCACATTATTAAAACGCACTGCAAGATTTTATGTAAAAAATTAATTACCCGGGGAATTGTACCGGTTTTTTTTTATTTTAAAAATTTATTTTTTTTTTATTTTTTTATTAAACCAATTTAATTTCTGGACAAAAGTAAAGTACGATTTATTTTACATAGATAAAACAGCATTTAATTTTTGAAAAAGGGATATGTTTTTTAAATTTTTAAAAAAAAGTGAAATTAATAATAGTTTAAAAATCAAAATTTTGTTGAGCCCCTTTAGCCGCTATCAAAAACTTTAATTTCGGGGCGGTATGCTTCAATGCTGGCGTTTCTGTTCCGCATTTGAGGATTAGATTAACACATAAATAATCTTTTCTAGGACTGATACAGGTTTGGTTTTGGGGTTTTCTTTTAGGGATCAAATTTGGGCAAAAACAGTGTTGCCATATTTTTAAAAAAAATACAAATATGTATCTACAAAATTCTTTTTTAAAAAAACAATAAAAAAAAAATTTGTTTAAAAATACCTTATTACTAAAAAATCTTAAGAAAAAATAAAATTTCTAAAAAAAAATACGTGCTTCTAAAAAATTTTTCCAGGGACGTAGGGTTCCAAAAAATGAAAATTGCTAAAGTTGCCCAACACCCAAAACTATTTTAAAATCCTGAAAAGGGGGGTTTAAATGTATTTTTTCAAAGGAAACAATAGGGAAGGGTTAAAATACCAAAAATGATAAGTTGTTGGTTTTTTCTAATGCCACTCGGTAACCCAGGGCCCCGGGGTAGAGGGAAATACCGATTTTAAGGCGAAGAGGGGCGGCTTCCGTTTTTTTGAGCGCCACAAGGGGGAAATCCACTTTTGCTCGCCCGCATGACACATCCGTTTTTTTCAGGGAAAGGTTTTTCCCCTTTTACACATCCATTCTCACTCACAATCGGGAATTTTTTATCCAGTCAAAGGCCCAAAAACCCCCCGATCTGGAACCCCCCCAAAAGGGATTAAATTTTTTTTGGGAAACATGGAGGACTTTGTGACCACACATATTTTAAAAAGGGGCCCCCGCCACCCTTTGCAACACGGCGGTTTTTTAGTCGAAAACAAAACGCCGACCCCCCAAACCCTCAGGAAAATTTCGAGCACCGCCGAGGACAGGGAAACCCCCCAAAAACCCTTTCCCAGGGGAGCGCTTCCCCAGGGCCCGGCTACCCCGGCTCCCCAACGATAGTAAAAATTTTTAAAAACTATTTGAAAAACAACGTTTTTTCAATATTTTAGGAAGATTTAAATAAAACTACATTCTATCGGGAAAATTTCCCTTTTAATTATTAATCATTTTTTTTTCTCTTTTTTGGGCCCCCCCCCTTTTGGGGCCCATAAACCCCCTTTAAAAAAAAATAGGGGAAAACCACTCCCTTTGGGGAAGTGCATTTTTGGCCGGAAAGGGGGGGAAAAAATTTAAATCGAAATTTAAATTAAAACCGCTCGTTTGGTTTTTAAAAAAATGTAGGTGGGCAGTTAATGGTGGGTAACCGTAACTAGTTAGTTATTTAAAATAAAATTAAAATGTTTTTTTACGTGTTTAGAAAAATTTTCCGTTAAAAACAAAGAAGATATAACAAAACTCTAACAAAAAATTTTTGATTGAGGATTATGTGTCACTTTAAACGGAGTTGGATCCTGATTTGTTTTTTATTAAAACGTTCAGTTTTTTAATTGAGTTTAGTAACCCCCTCGGGGGTGGTATTACAAGAAAAAAAAGATCAACATAAAACTTAAAAAAAAGTAAAAAAATATTAATTTTTTGTAAAAGCATTTCCCAGAAAAAAATTTTTAAAAAAATCGTAAAAAAATAGTTCTGTAAAAAACACGCTTTTAAACCCCTCGCTCCAAGCCAGCGCTCCTATTATTATTGTTTTGGAAAAAAATTTTTTAAGGAATTTTGTAATAAATTTGGGGGGTGGTGACTGGTGTAAAATGAAGGGAAAAATTGGAAAGATCAGGGAAAGGTTTTTTTAAAACATTTTTAAAAAACTAACCACGCACAAAATTTAAAAAAAATAAATAACAAGGAAAACATAGCTCAGAACCCTTAAGGCCTTTTGGCTTTAAGGTTTGGAAATAAAAGGATGTCTTGTTTTGGTTCGAAAACTCACTGGGAAGAATTTTTCCCCGGGTTTTCGATCAGGAATTTTTTTAAAAAATTTTACAGAATTTTTACTATTTGGGGGAAAATTTTATTACCGCAAATTTTTTTAGTTCGTAATTTTTAAGGATTCCGGGGCAAAGAGAAGCACCGTGTGCAAAAAACTTTCTTCCCAAAAAGGGGTGCCGAAAACCCCGAAAGTTTTAAAAGAAATTAAATTAAATAAGATTCCCCCACAATATTTTAGGGGGTTGGGGCTTTATGGTTGAAACACCTGATTGGTAGGGGGGGGGAATTTGGGTTACCCCAAAAAAATATTTGTAAGAGAAAAAAAAAAAAATTTCTGGTTTGAATTTCAAAACATATCTTTTTGGGAAATTTTTGTTATTCCCGTAACATTAATATATTTCTAGTTTATGTTTTCAGAATTTTTAGCAGTTTTATTGGGAACGAAAAAATAAAATTTAAAGAAAATTTTTTGTTTTTAGTCATAAAAGTGTTTTCAAAGAAATGAGATCATTTTGAAGATATTTATTTTTTGTTTTCATTTTCAATCCCCTGACAGTAATGAAAAGTTTAGTTTTGTAGGCGTTTTGTGTTCTTACACCGAATTTAATATACAAAAAAGGCATCCTCCCCCCATATTTCTACAATTCAAACCGTAATTGTTAAAAATTCCATTCAGTTTCTTAAACGAACTAAGAAGTATGTAACATTACACGACTTTCATTTATAACTCACAATACATCAATCCAATTTAAAGGAAATTATTCACCCTAGGTAAAGGTAATTAGAAAAATTTATGTTTTGTGTCATTTTCAATGCTCTGACGATTATGAAATTTAGTTTTGTAGTGTTTTGTGTTCTTGCACCGAATTAATATATGAAAAAAGCATCTCCCGCCATATTTCTACAATTAAAACCCTTTAATTGTTATAGATGGCATTCAGTTTTTTGAACGAACTAAGAGTATGAACATTACACGACTTTCATTTATAACTCACAATACATCAATCCAAATTTAAAGGAAAAAATTATGCACCCTGAAAGGTAATTTAAATAAATTTAAAAATCTAGTGTTGTTGTTGTTTCAAATCCCTCTAGCTAGAGTCACACCCATGAATCCTAGCGAAGTCGATCACCAGTATTGAAACAGAACAGAAATCTTTCGGAGCAAAACCCCAGCAATCCAATTTGAAGGAAACTATACATCCTATAAGGTAATTTAAATAACTTTGATACCTTAAAAGTAAACGGCAGAGCTACTCTTTGTTGATGCGCGATTTGCTCGGAAAAAACCTTAATTATGGGCGGTTCTAGGAAAATCGGGTAACAAATTTACATGTCCGTATCTCTATTTGTTCGAGATGTAGAGGGGTTTCAGACGGGCCAATGGTTAAGGGGGAAATGGGCGGGGTGGGTCTCCAAACTCAGTGCATCAGTGTTAATCCCAAAGGCGAAAAAAAATATTTTCTCTGCCACATTTCTCCGGCTGTATTGAATTTTTTACAAACTTTTTTTTTAAATAACAAATGTAGATAACTTACAGGTCTCTATAATCTCACTTTTTGAAATTGCTTCGAATATATTGTGTAAATTATAATATTGTGCGAATAATTGTAATATATTGTGTATCAGCTTACTGGATTGAGTCTTGGTGGTGGTGTATTAATAGCGGCAAAGAAACATTTTAAAGCTGGTTGGTGTCTCACATTGATTTTCAGGTGAAGCGATATGGGTGAAAATTTTTATTGATAATTATATATCTGTTTGTGTTTGTGTAAATTTATATTACCTTCTGCAAATAATAGTATATTTCATGAATTCTATGATGTTTTTAGATGAATACTTTTCTAATATTAATAACCTTGTTATTGTTGGCGATTTTAATCTTTCCCCCATTTAATTGGTCCGATCATAACCTGCTGGAAATACCTTACTTACGCAAGAATTTGTTTGTTTTCTTCAATTTCATGAGTTAATTCAATGCAATAATATTGTAAATTTTTTAAAAAGAATTCTGGACTAGTCCTGATCAAACTATTATTTTGATGCTTCAATCATTCAACCCCTTTCCCCAATAAAATCCTGAGGATAGGTATCATCCCGCGTTGCAAATAAATTTAAAAAAAAATCCGCTAGAATATCAAAATGTAAACATGAATCATTAGATCCTATGATACACACCTACAATTTTAAAAGGGCTAATTTTGACTTGCTATGCACACTATTGACCCTTGTTGATTGAATTTTTTAAAACTTGATTCTATTAAAATTTCATTGGAAAGTTTTTTTTCTGTGT